>BQNB010073926.1:1188-31959 GCA_026074375.1 Tanacetum coccineum
TTGGTAAATTGTAATCAAATAAATGAGGAGTTAATCCCATATTTATTGACCAAAATCTTGACCAAATCAAGAGAAGATATCAATTAATTATATAACATAAAATTGATATTATCCCCTCCCAAATCATCTCCATAGGCCGGCCCCATATGGGCTTTAAATGAACCTCTTATTTGTTTTCCATGTCCAATAAACTAAGTACATTACTTAGTTATTATAAGCCCAATATTGATCCCGAGTTGTGTAGTTTATTTATATACCGTGAATACAATAAACACGCTATATACAGTGGCACATGAGTGTATATGTGTGTGACCTCATAGGCTCACATGTGTCTAGCCGTACATTATTTATTATGACACGAGCATACTCCAACAGACTGTGATAATGTTAGTGCTGTATATTTATCTTGCAACCCGGTTCAACATCAACATACGAAGCATATTGAGATTGATATACATTTTGTTCAAGATTTGGTTGCTGTTGGTCAGGTTCGCGTTCTCCATGTTCCTTCCCGTTATCAGTTTGTGGATATTTTCACTAAGGGATTGCCTTCCGCATTGTTTGAAGAGTTTCGTACTAGTTTGAGTGTTCGGTGTCCTACCGCTCCAATTGTGAGGGAGTGTTAGCCCATATTAGTATTTGAGTATCTATTGGGCTCAAGCCTGGTTCTAGAATTATCTTTGTAATTGTATTTATGTACCGAATCATCAGTTAATGAGAATCATCAATCATTCCACATTTACACTTTTGTCACCCATAATCAGTAACTCGTATAATCACAAAGCATCATAGGTGGACTACAAATATTCGACGACAATAATGAGCTCCACAAGTCCACTACATCCGTTTAGTTCTTAGACTCAAATGTACCTTTTAATGTTTTCCAATTTTACCCATTAAAGTGCTAGGTCCGGTGCGGAATGGGTTTTCCACAGATTATCTGCACTGCCACTTCAGCTTTTACCCTGTAACATTCCCATAAATACACCTTCTACAATAATTTTCATATAACACACCAAAAAAGCTCCACTTTGTACTAAAAACACAAAAAAACAAAAACTCGTATACAAACCGTGTGTTATGTGTATAATGTGTGCACCTATAACTTACCTATAACTATTGGTTAATGAATTGCCTCCTTTGCCATATTCATTCCAAACAATATATGGAGTACATAAGATTATTCTAGATACACAAATAATAATGGATCAAGCCTATTAAACTAATAAAGGCCCATTGGCTAAATAAAGCATCTCAACTAACACTCTCTCGCAGTTAGAGCGGGAGGTAACCGAACACTCAAACTGATACGTAACTCCTCAAATAAAGTCGAGGGCAACCCTTTTGTAAAAATATTGACATACTGATAACGTGAAGGCACATGAAGAACTCAAACTTGACCCGAGTAACCATGTCACGAACAAAATGTATATCAATCTCAATATGATGTGTCCGCTAATGTTGTACCAGATTAACAATCAAGTATATAGAACTAACATTATCACAATAAACAAGAGTGGCAGACAATAACAGGGAATGTAATTCTCGAAGAAGATTACGGATTCAAGCGGAGGCAAAACTTATATATTCAATATTATGTTTATTTGTTTAATCGATGCATTCACTTTAAGGTAAATCATATGAGAATCGGTAGTTTTAACAGATAAAAAAACCTGTTCTCATGGCCTTTAATCGTTGATGCAGCATACCCGTAATGAAAATAAGTGGGTCTTGATACTTCATAGTTAGAGAGCTAGGTGCAGTTGCCGGTTATAGGTATGTTGTCTATCGTCATGTTAGCTTTTACTTTATAACATTCTTATAACACAGAACAAAAACATACTATCCTTAATAATATTTCTATAACACACAAAAAAAAGACCTCACTCACACTGCTTTTGCAAGTTGTGAAGAGAAGGTAGGTCGAACGAATAATGCATCCAAACTAATGGCATAAAACATGACTAATACATTTAACATGGATCCATAGCATGGTACTGACATATTGATTGTATGTATAGAATTTGTTTACCTTGCCAAACCATTTAACATGTATTTAAAATATAAATCAAAGCTATAAATGCTTCATCTATTCAAATAAATTGATTGTTAGAGTATCCACTATAGTGGTTTAAGAATAGGTCTAAGAAATTTTAAAGAGGTTTAAAAATTTTTACACCATAGTGAGCAACTATTTCAAGTCTAGGTGGCATGAAAATGTATAGCATTTTGAAGAGGTTTAAAAATTAATAACATTGTATTAGATGACAAGTTTATAACCACCAAAAGCTTTATCTATAGTGGGATGAGGTTTATAATATGAAAAACTTTATAAATTAATGACATTGCATGAGGTGTCAACTTTATAAACCTTTTAATAAGTTTATCATAATGGATGCCTTTAGATGATATAGTTTGCGCTCCAACGTTTTAAGTGTTCATGCTTACATTCTTTTCAAGATCGCTTAAAAATGAAAATTTCTTTAATATATATGTTAGCCACATGTGTTGATAATCAGTATCGGTTTCTTTTCTAATCTCATATATAATAAAAGAATTACATCATTTAGAAAGATTTGATCTTATATGAAAAAATAGACCAATCAACAGGCTTGATTTTAACACGTAAACAAAATTGTGCGATATGATTGGTTAAAAAAATCAAAATTAAATTCAGTGTGGTCAATATTGAAAATTTTGATGGAAGAACTTGGTAGGAAAAAAACACATAAAAATATACGTGTCAAATTTGTAAAAACAAAAACTTAAAAAAAGAATAGGTATTTAATAAAACTTTAGTGATTGAATTTTAAATAAATAATATGAAGCTGTGTGTAAATTTATAAGTTTTCATATTTTTTTTAATAACTTTAAAAAATATACAAATAACTCATTAGACTTTGTACCTCTAGACTTTATATTTTAAAAATACAACATATAAGTTGTTTTAAAAATATTATGCACAAGATTATTAATATCAAAATAAAAGCGTGAATTATTGTGTATAAAAATAAATAGACGATGTTGTACGTATACAAACAACTCATTTTTTTCTTCTTTTTGCGTTTAAGTAAGAATATCGGGAAAACAATTATTTTCACTATATGCGTTCAATAAGGACTCGTTGTTATTATATTTTATAAGTTTATCACATGCGTAAACAGGTTTTAATATTAAATATAACTAAATTATTATTAACACATAACAATGTAATTGGCGAACATGATGATTAGCTTTCTTTGTTTAATATGGTATGAAACATTTATTATAACTGTTACAATTATTTCAATTAAGAGAAACCACATTCACAAGTACTGAAACAATGGTAAACAAAACTTTTAATGTGCAAATACAAAAAAATAATAACACATGCAAAATTAATACTTAATTAAAATTAAATGTTTATACCCTCTACGTGCACCGGTATTAAAACTAGTTCATATAATATAATTAATACATACTTAACTTGAATAATATTAATAATAATAATAAAATTTGGTTAATAATAATAATAATAATAATAATAATAATAATAATAATAATAATAATAAAATATTTACATTGAATATTAAATGAAATCAATAATAAAAAAAGAAGGGTTAATAAAATGTTTAGACGGTTCGATATGGTTGGCTGGTGGCGTGGCGCCATCCCACGAGCCTAACCAGTCGTGGCGCCAATGAAACCGGCTACTCTCGCGCCGTAAGAGCTCGCGCTGGCAGCTCCAGACCACCTCGTGAGATTTTTTTATTTTCAAGTGGGTATTGTATTTTTGTGTGAGTTGTGTTTGTATTTGTGTTTGTGTTTATATTTATATTTGTGTTTATGTAAGTGTTTTTTGCAGGTTTGGTTGTGGAAGAAGTAGACCACATTTTTTGGGAGAGTCAATTTCAAAAACCATCCTTTTGGTTTAGCCAAATTGCTATGCAGTCTAACCTAACATCATTTAAGAGTTTTTTTTATAAAAATTGATCTTATAGGAAAAAAATTTAACCAATCAGAACGCTTGATTTTGACACGTAGACAAAATAGTGCGATATGATTGGTTAAAAAAAGTTAAAATTGAATTCAATTTGGTTAAAATTAAAAATTTTGGCGAAGGAAACACATAAAAATATATGTGTCAAATTTATGAAAACAAAAACTTAAAAAAAGAGAAAGTAATTAATAAAACTTTAGTGGTTGAATTTTAAATAAATAATATGAAGTTATGTGTAAAATTTATAAGTTTTTATTTTTTTTAATAACTTTAAAAAATAAACAAATAACTTTCTTAGACGTTGTACCCTAGACTTTATATTTTAAAAATACAACATGTATGTTGTTTTAAAAAGATAACATATATATGCACAAGATTATTAACATATCAATATGAAAGCATGGATTATTTTGTATATAAATAAATAGACGATGTTGTACGTATACAAACTACTCATTTTTTTCCTCTTTATGAGTTTAAGTAATGATATCCGAAAAAAAATATTTTTACCATATGCGTTTAACAATGACTCATTGTTATTACATTTTATAAGTTTATCACATGCGTACACGAGTTTTAATATTAAACACGGCTAAATTATTATTACAAACGACAATTTATTGGTAAACATGGGGATTACCATTCTTTGTATAATATGGTAGGAAACATTTAGTATAACTGTTACAATTATTTAAATTGACGAAAACTCGCATTCACAATTACTGAAATAATGGTAAACAAGACTTTAAATGTGCAAGTAAAAAAAAATAATGGCACAAAAAGGTACCCAACTTAAGGGTCATATCTAATTAAGGTATTATATTTTTTTTCTTGCATAAAAAGACATTTAACTTATTTTCTTGGCCAATTTGGATATTTTCATTAAATATTAACGATCATTCGTTAAGTTTTCAAGTCACCATCAATCATTGTCGCCACCATTATCCTTTGATATGAAGGATGTGAAATTTTTAATACATCCGTTAGCCAAACAATTGCTTATCCTCTTGATGTCATACGCTGAAGAATGCAAATGGTTAGATGGAAAGATGCTGGTTCAGAGTTGTTAAAGGGGAGGGCAAGTCGGCAATGGAAAGACACTATTGTTTGATTAGCATTATTAACATATAATAGAGCGCTTATGGAGTTTATGTTGGTTATTAATTTGCTTTGTCCGTTTTGTTGATATCATTTTATTAAGCTGTGACGTTTTGATTTTTCTTAAATAATTGTCTGGTTGTTCACTTCAACAAGAACAATACCCGTGCGTTGCACGGGTAGATGGTTATTTATAAGTTAAGGATTGTTACGTCTAAATTTTTTTTTTAAAAAAAAAAGTGATACCTTGATTGGAAACTAGACACGTACCCGCGCAATGCGGCGGCGAGTACCATGTGACTATATTTTGTAGCGAGCAAATGTTATTCGGTTAAATGTGTTTATAACAACAACTGCACAAATAAATGATAATTTAAATTAAAATAACTTTAAGCAATAATAATGCAAAGTATTTCATATCCAAATAAACATAAGATCCAAACGAAAGAAAGGAACACATAAGTAGCATCTTTGAAACATAAGTTAAAATAGACTAGTATCCGCGCGTTGCGGTGACGAGTTCCCGTATAATTAAATCTTTCGGCGAGGGGCTAGGCGAGGTTCAAGGACCAGAGTAACTTTGGATGGCTGAATCTATTGTGTGTGAAGAAGTATGATTAGTTTGCGTTGTAGCTTTTTGATCCTTTCATAAATAATGAGTTCTTTTTATATTAAGATTTCATAACTAACATTTTAATGTATATTAATAACTTTTTTTAAGTTTTATATGTTACAAGTATTGATATGGTGGTTACTTATTTCCTATTAAATCACTTTTTTTGAACGGCGATTTTATTTAAACTACCAAGAAGCTAGGAAAGGCTTACAAGAAAGAAAATTTGGGTTCTGCAAGCAAGTAACCCAGTTTATCTAATGCTTACATCGATTTGAAATCCATAAAAAAGACATTTGAACAATGTTATCAAAAATAAAATATTTTCTAGGATGGGCAGAGCCAAACAAACACTGGTTTCTGAATCGCCAGATAAGCCACCAAGTAACATAGCAAATACCTTCAAAGATCACCTTCTTAAGCTTGGACATACGAGAAGAAGAAAACCAAATAAGCCACTCGGAATAAGAATTTAAAGGAGTAAAATCAAGCTCCCACCAACGACACACTTTTCTCATAACTTGATGCGCGAGAGAATAGGAAAAGAAAATATGAGATGTGGATTCCACAGCTTCGTTACATAAAGGACAAAGAATAGAGGGGATATCTAAACCACGGCCTAAAAGGTTAAGCCTCGTTGGTAACCTATCCAAATAAATCTTCCAAGCGAGAATATTAATCTTAATATGGACCAACTTAACCCATCTAGTAGGAGCATCCTTCTTTGGTAAAATAGCATCATCAATAAAGTTACGAACCGAGCTTACCGAAAAAACACCTGACGCATTAAGAGACCAAGACCAACGATCTTGCATTTGAGGAAGAAGAACATCAGAAGTGATGTCACATAGATCTCTGAATTGAGCACTTTCAACCCCACCTCTAGGATGCCGACGGAAAGAATGAAGTAACGAGGGGAGGCCCATCTTTGAAGCAACTGAAATACCTTTACTCTCCTCCAAGGCTTCTTGGAAATTTAGATTTCAAAGGAACCTCACCAGACCAGATATCGTCCCAAAAAAGAGTGTTCTCACCATTCCCAAGTTTCCTTTTCATTAAGGCCAGAAGATCAATACCTTTAAGTTTAAGAAAAGAAAACTCACGTACTAAATCAAGCCAAATAGAGCCTCTAGGCGGCACACTTTGAGAATCCATAGCCCCTCTGACGCCGTGAATGGCTTTGATGAACCTAGACCATAAAGAAGACCCATCATTAAAAAACCGCCAAATCCACTTGAAAAGAAGAGCACGATTTGTAGAATAGAAACTTGCAACTCCAAGGCCTCCATTATTTTTTTGAAGCCAATATGTTTTCCCAACGAATCCAAACCATTTTTCTCTCCATCTTTTCGGCCCCATTGAAGAAATTCCGACGAATAGATTCCAAATCTTTCAAAATTCCAGCAGGCACTTTGAAGAGAGACATAAAATAAATTGGAATAGCCGTGAGGACATATTTAAGCAAAGTAAGACGACCACCAATAGATAAAGTTTTGAGCTTCCATTTTGATAATCGAGAAGAGATTTTATCAATGATTTCCTTCTACGAATTAAGTCTAGACATAGAAGCACCAACTTTAACCCCAAGATAATGGAAATGAGGGGAAAAAATGGAACACCCCACCATTTGAGCCGCTGAATCGATATCCTCTTTACCAACTCCAATTCCCATTAACTTGCTTTTATGAAGATTAATCTTGAGGCCCGAAGCCATAAAAAAGCATTTCAGAAGGTTAACAATCACTTTAATATTAGAGATATCCCATTTGCCTACGAAGACTGCATCATCGGCATAAAACAAATGGGATATCATTAAAGAATTATTAATGGAGATACCTTTATAGAGACTGGCTTCCAACACCCTGGCAAAAGAAATATGCAAGCTTTCCATAACCAAAATAAAAAGGAACGGGGGGAGCGGATCTCCTTGCCTTAAACCTTTATGAAATTGGAACTCCGTAGTAGGGCTTCCGTTAATAAGAACCAAACCCCTAGCAGAATTAAGACATCCAAAAATCCATTTTCGCCATTTATCACCAAACCCGAAAGACCAAAGAACATCATCAAGATAATCCCATCAAGATAAATCACTTATTTGATCATTAATACGACGGTTACAACTTTTGAGGTTACAAGTATTGATCAAGTTTTGAAATCCTTTCATAACAAGAAATGTTTTGGTCCTTTAAAAATTTTAAGAATTGTAAAATTAGAATGCCCTAAATGCTTTATAAAGTAGTAGAAAAGTAGAGATAATTTTACAAAATCTATTAACATTAGGTTTACCTTGAACATCCTTGAAAATCCATGAGAATCAAATCTTTAAACTTTCGTATATGAAAAATTGTATGATAAGAAAAGAAGATCAAAATAGATCGAAAACTACAAACATGTAAAAAACGTAAAAACCAACAAATCATCATTTTTAAGTTTTCATTCATTTTTTTTCTTCGTATCTTATTTTTAAGATACTAAAAACTAAAAAGACATCATAAGAAAACTTAGATTTTAAACTCTAAATTTAAACAAGATTATCACATATACTAATCAAAATGAAACATGAGGTCGGAGGAGATGACCGGATCCTATGTAAGGCGACAACGAAAATAAACCCATCAAACTAAAAAATACGAAAAGCAAAACTCAAAAGAATGGAATCTATACTTAAAAGTTAAGATACATTTTTTCCGGCATCACCTTATTCAAAAGGTATAACTATCATCACCGGCACAACCAACATCAACCTTTTCCATAATCCACCTAGTAGATCGTGTTAACCCATCAAGTATCAGATCAACACTTAGCAGTGGGACATTATAGAGAAGCAACACGAACAAAAAAAAGTAAAGCAAAGATAATATTATTACCATTCGAGATCTCCATCTTGACATCTCCATTTTCACTTTCAAACAACTACATAACCACATAAAAGATCACACAATAAAAGGGAAGCAAAAAAAACACTAAGAACACCAAGAGCATACTGATCTAAACATTAAAAATCCTAATGTGTTTATGCTTATCAGATTCGGTGTTGAGAGTTTTTATATTGAAATGGGCTGTTACAATTCATATGATTTAACTCAGCAGTGATACCTTTTTGGTTGTTACAAATTACAATTAATATGATTTTATGGGTTGCATTAATATTGTGTGTTGTTACAAAGTAGGGTGTTAAAAAATGGATTTCACAGACATTAAATTTTGAGTTATAACTTTTAATTATGTGTATTTATTGAGTTTATAGTAAAAGTAACATAAATCTTTTTATAACAAGAAATGTTTTTTGTTTTTAAACTTTTTAAAACTTCTATTTTTAAAAGTCACAAATGCTTTATAAAGTAGTAGAGATTACCCATAAGTTTAGTACTTTTTGTGTCATTTGCCCTTAAAAATTTAATTTTAAACGATATTAAAACTAGTATATAATAATAACATGATTAAAGAATTAGGGTTTGGAACATGGATGACATGGAGATAAAGAAGATCGTGTATGTAATCTTTAATCAAAGAGAAAATGCCTTTTTGTTTGTTTGTTTGAGTATAATTATTATTATTACATGACAACTAAGTGATTTGTAACAATGGTGAACGAACAGGGAGCCGTTCGATTTCAGCAAGAAAAAAATGCCTGTCAGTGTTTTTGGTCAGAGTTATGGGAAGCGTATTAGAGAACTACTAGCCCAGAATCAGTCCCATGAACATAGATATGAGGGTGTAAGACTCCCTCACTACTTCTCTATGTCATATATAATACTACTAATTATATTCTTGTATAGGGTTGATTAGCTCTTTTTTACATTATTGTTTGTTTCCATCGATTTTACATTTGCTTCTTCTTCCTGCCCAGATCCTTACGGACTTTTCTCACCTTGGAAGCAAGATAGGAAATTCATATCAAAATTCAAAGAAATTACATAAGCTCGTTAGGCAAGCAATTGCTCTCAAGAACCATTTAGAGACACATATGGACCACAACAACCCGGATTCCCAAAAATTATTGCGTACTCTTGAAAAAGTCATTCGCTTTGTTACTCGCTACCAAAAGGACATCAGGGATCTGCCTTTTGACTGGATAATGTGTGTTTCATTCCTTTACGTCTACATTTTACAAAATACCATGTCTTTTGTATGTAATTCTCTTTGTCATTTTGGTTAACAGGGAGCGTTTTCTCCCATCACACTTGAGAGGTTGGAAGCTTTCTTATCCAGAAGTAAGCGTATTTTATTAGCTATTCTATTATTTACTTTGCCAAATCCAAATGTTTTCGACTTGATTTTTAACCAACTAGCTTAGATATTTATCACAGACAAACTGTAATTTTGATTTTTTTTTTGTTTTTAGTTAACGTCTTGATACCATAACCATCGATGTTCTAATTGATGTCATCATAACTTATGATTGTATATCAGGAGGAAGCAAGGGTTCTACTCATGGGTACAACACCAGAAATTAAAGATGTTTCGGTACCTTGTTTCATTATTCATTTAGTTACATTGGTTATTAAAAAAGGACACACAAGTTATCACTTCTAAAATAAAAGAAAGCTTTTGAAGTCATTGTTATTGTTTGTTTCGTTTGTTATTAGACATTGCAAGCACAAGGATATTATATGCCTTTCAGATTACAAATTACTCGATATCATAAGTTCATGTTTATGTCTTTTGGAATGTCTGATTTCAGACCTCTTAATGACAGTACATCCCTCATCTTATATGTTCTTTATTTCATATTTTTGTCAGTCGGATGACGATGAATGCGAGACTGTAAATGGAAGTAAGACTTTGGAGGGACCTCTAAAGGACCCACTTTGTTCTAGACTTTGTATATCCAATCTGGCCACACCCGGCCACTTGGTAGCACACAATCTAGGTATTCATTTATATTCTTCTGCTTGGCCTTTTGCATATTGATTTATGTTACTTGTGTTCAAAATACAAGTTAGTTTTGTCTTTGTTATTGGTATGAGTTAGCGCTCCTTTTCATCAGATATGATTTGTTTGGTGCATTGCTTTGCTGTAACCGAGGAGAGTTTCCCTAATGAAGAAGAGGAGAAAATCTGGCTGGAATTTAAGGAGTTTGATAAGGGGACTGTATGTATATTATTTTTTCATCCCTCCTTTTGTTTGTATGTTTATTGATCCGTTTAGATTACACTAAATATATATATAATATATATTAAAATATAAAATATATAAACAAGTGTAAAAACAGCAATCAATGATACCAGGAAGTAGTATAGAGCTTTCCCGGGTCGTAAATCCCCAACGAGGCTGGAATGGTAAATCGATACGATCGAATGATGGATTGATGGTTTGAATTGGGAGATAATTGGATTTGATTTTAACTAATTAGACTAAAATTAATTAAAGAAAACTAAAATTATTCTACGGGAAACAAGCAGTGGAAAATGGGAACCTTAAATATACTACGGGGAACAAAAATAGTTATACGGATAAATCCTAAACTACGGGAGCATAAATAATGGCAATGAAAATCCTAAGAAATCTACGGGGAACATAATTAGGCTAAAAATACTTAACTAAAATAATTAAAACTAATAAACTAAATTAAACATGCAATTATAGACTACCGGGAATTAAATCGTAAGCTAAAAACTAAAGTTACAAAAAATAAAGTCATAAAATTAATTTTAAAATTTAAATAAATTAAAAATATTCTAACTTAAAAGAAAATGTAAAAAATTTCAAAATCGGAGTTAAAAAGCGAACAAAACGGTAAGAAACGAAAAAGCCGGACTCGTAAACGAGCCCGGAACTGAAATTTGAGCAAAAATCACCCTACATAAGTTTTAATAATTTTCCTACAAACTATTTGATTAAAGAAAATTTTCTAAAAAAGAAAAATATTTTTTTGTTAATTTTTGTATTTTTTATGAATTTTTAAATATTAATTACTAATTAAAACTAAATAAATCGACAAAGACAGAAAATATAAGTGCAGAAATTCTGGAAAAATCAAAATAAATAAAGAAAAAGTTGATAATTCTAAAAATATAAAAACGCCTAATTTTTACTGTAGCAATTAAGAGTAATTAAACTAATTAAATTAAACCCTAAATTAAATTAATTAAATTAAATAAACTAACCTAGTTAACTGTTAGGGACTAACAGTGTAATACCCCTAAGGACTAACTGAGCAAAGCTAACCTAACTAAAGATACTAACAGTTAACAAATAAACAGGGAAATTGCAAGTTCAGTCCCTCAAAGGGACCCCGTTTATCAAATTAAGTCCAAAAAGCTTTTCAGGCAAAACTTAAAAGAGAGAACTTATAAAGGAGCTTAAGAGATTAATTTTTAACAAAAGGTGCATAGGCTAAAAGCCATTAAATAAGGCCAGAAAACCAAAGCGTAAATGGACAGAAACTTAAATATGCTTAAAAGCATAATTTTTAGTTTTTCTTTTTTAAGCTACAAGGCACACAAATGAGCAAAAAGCAACTGACCTATAAAAACTAAGCTAATAGGTCTGAGATAAGCTAACCCTAATAAAATAGCCCTATAATAATCTTAAATATAAATAACTAATATTCACAGATTTTAAAGATAAACAGAAAAACACCTACTAATTGAAGCCTAGAAATAATCAACAGACAAAAGAATTAAGCCATACAACTCTGGGGGCTTAAAGGATACCTAATAAGCTACTAGGAAAAGAAATAAAAACCTAGGTTAATTAAGCTAAAAGGAAAGAAAAAGGGGCTGTAGTGCTTGTTTTTGCACCAGGGCAACAGACAAAGGCAGGCTAAAGGCTGTTTTTTTTAGCTTATAAAATAAGCTCAAAAGGGCTTAAGACAGAAAACCAAATATGAACAGATTTAAGGGACATAGAGTAGAACTTATTTCTAAAATTTGAGCTTTTAAAAACAAATAAAACCTGCTGATAAACCAGCTTGTAAAAGGGCTTTTCCACAAAATAAACTTGACATTTTGACAGCCTCAAGGTTTTGACTATGGTAAGGACAGAGCAAGCCTTCTTGTATGCTGCATTTAGCTTCTAAAATGGACAAAGTAAACAACCTAATAACTACTTAACCTAACCTTAAACTAATCACTAACCTATGTCTTTTATTTTAACAGAAAAGTGAACCAATCAAAAGAAAAAACTCAAATGCCACGTTTTGTTTTTTAGTTGTTTTTTTAAAAACATTAAAAACTTTTGATTTACTTAACTAAATGGACTGAAATTCTCAGCCAAAGATGGCTGAGAGTTCCAAACCCATGTACATCCCCTTTTGACCCATTTTGCCCTTTAAGCCAAACACCCCCTTATTTTTAAAAATCTTTTAAACAAAATGTTTTTGACTCAAACCTGAGCTAATTAGTTAACTCTATGATTAATGAACTGAGTTAAGGGCCAAATAAGACAAGTTAAACAGATTTAAACATATATCCTTTAACCTTGTGATTTCAACAGTAGCAAGCAACGAAATTTTTCATAAATCTTGAAAATTAAAGAAAAATTAACAATATTACAAAGTAAACATTCTGAAAACTTAAAATTACAATTTCTAATTAAAAGTAAAAAAAAAGAGCTAGTAAAGAGGTGTGGTTTTCGGCTGTGTGTGTCTTCGTTTTATATGAGCCCTTTTGCTTCCTTCTTCTTCTTGTTGTGTTTGTTGTGTGTGTACAAAACCCAGCTAACATTCCTAGCCCTAGGATCACACTTGTGTTTCTTTTTAGCCTTTTTCCGCCATTGATTTGCCTCGAACCTTGGGGGATTGCCAACCTGGCATCTAAAACCTGTTAGTGGGGTGTGGGAATGGGTTAAACCGGGTAAAGGGTTGTGTGGGTAAAAGATTGGGTGGTAACATGTGATATTGAAGGTTTTGAGGAGGTTGGCGGGAAGGGTTGAGAGGGGAGAGCGGTAACAGGTTTGAAAGTTTGAGAAAAAGCCAAGAAGTAACCCCCGGGTTTTTCAGCTCCTTTCATTTCGTTTGTAGATTCCTTTTTTTTTAGTATAAAAGATTTTTAAAACTTGGGCATAAACAGCCCCTTTGGTTTTATTAAAACAAGAGAAATAGAAAGGTTTTGAAAATATGGCAGAACTGTCCCTTTGCCATTTAAAGGAATAACATTTTTGTACAATTGCAAGATCATTCCCTCTCTTTTATTTTTATTTTTTTTTATTATTCTATTTATAAAAACATGTTTTTGAAAATGCAATTTAAGTCCTTAGGTTTTATAAAAAATTTTTTGGGCCAGTATTGTGGCTTGGGTTTTTTGTATTGGGCCCAATTTGGTTTTATTTTGGGCCCAATAATGTTGTGGGCTTGTTGTTATTGGGCCTCTTTTAAGGCCCAATAAAAAAGTGGGGGATATTTTTTTTACAGGTGTGGTTTTTGTGTGTGTACAACGGCAGAGATTGACTTACATGGCTAGGATTGGGCCTTCAAAGTCTTCACAGTCTCTGTCAATTGCACACAAATGGGTTTTGTTGTCATTGATTGAGGGCCCATTTGGTCTTCACAGTCTTCATTAATATACTATTGGGCTTTCCCGGCCCATCAGATGGGTTGAGATTGGCATCCAATAGTATTCTTAATTACGGCTCCCGGTTTGACTGTTAATTTGTTGAGTTGACTTTTGACTTTGACTTTTCTGGTCTTTGGCTTTGCTTTGGCTTTGTCCTTTACAGCTTTTTCATTCCATGTTCGGTTTTGTTGTTTTGGCTTTGTTTTTCGTCCTTTTCTTGGTTATTCGTTCCTGCACAATACAATTAGCAAAACAAGCATATATTTGGCATTTTAGGTCCTTTTTTGGTTATTTCAGCTCGATTTTAAAGGTAAAAGGTATGTGTAATTAAGCACATACCATTTATACACACATACATTTATTTCACATGTTAAATTGGCAGCGTGAATCTGAAGTAACAAATCCCGAGTTTGATGATGGAGAGAGAAGGTCAATTAAAGCGAATCGTCTGATTGTTAGTGTGGTTGGTAACTTTGTTGTGGCTGCCTTTAATAAGGCCTGCAAGAAGGTATGGTGCCTTCAACTTTTTTTATGATCTATAATAACTAGTTATTAACATATTTATATATATGTTAGCATGTTAAGAAGGGCGAAGACAACAACCTCCATGGTTTTGAATTTATGGAGTGCAAGTACTTAAAAGTGGGCGAGGTTTATCACTTCTACATGATCATAGAAGCAATCGAAGAAGGAAATCCCGGCACCTACATGGCTGAAGTTACTTGCAATAGCATTAATGGTGCGAAGTTGCTGTGCAAGTTCTTTCTTACCGACCATAGACCATCCGGTATGTGACTTTCTTTAATTAGTATTGATTGACTTAACCGATAACTAGAAGCGTCAATATGGAACCAAAACCTTAATAGTGGGTCATTTTGAGTCTTTTTATTAGTTTAATGGGTTAATTGAGCCACGTGTAATATACTCGCGAGTCTGACTTGGAATCAAACTTTATTATAGAATGGGTTGAATGGGGTGAGTGGACAACATTTCTATAGCATTAATTTTGTTTTTTCCTTAATTTTGAATCATTATTTTCTACATTCTTTTTTAAATTATGTAATTATGTCGGCCAACCTGATGTGACACAATTTTAAATGACCCTTCCTGACCCAAACTTATTTTGCCTGCTAAACGGCCTGTTTTGACTTCTATTTATAACACACTTTTATACTCCCTATTGCATCTGCTACTACAAACATTAATGCAACAGTTTATATCTTGCAGGAATAAATTGCGCAAATTATTGGCTTTACAGGCCAATGCAACAACCTATTTGACCATCATTAATATGTCCTATAACTCATAGCATTTTTTGTCCTGAAAATCAATGTACAAAAATTACAATATGATTCTATTTTTGGTGTCTTTTGTCTTAATTCCTTATTGTTTAACAGGTATGAAAGCAATGGCAGTATCTTACTTTTATTGCGTGGAATCTATTTGCAAAACTGTGGATGGTTAGTCTGTCTTCCATGTATTAATTAATCGCTACATCCTTTTTTCTTTACTAAAACTTTCATGTGGATAAAGTGAGAACTACAATGCTTTCTATTTGTACCCACCTTTTATCAATAATTGAGGGTTAATCAGATGTCATGCATTCATCAAGTACCTTAGAATAAGCGTTTTTTGTACCTTAATTAGGACTAGTTTTTATTACTCTGTTATAACAATAGGGTTTGTTTGCAGATCTTTACAAAGAGAAACTGACCAGGTTGACAGAAATAAGTAACCACGTGGAAGGTTCATCTTCTCCCTCTGTTATGTTTATGTGGTGAACTTATAACATGCTTCGTTAAACATGTTATTTCTAGGCTTTTGGGTTACGCGTATATGAACCAAACAAATTTTAGGCCTTAGTGCAACTGGCATGGTCTTTTGTTACTTTATATGTATCATTTTGCAGTTCGTGAAAGACCCATCGCCGTGACAGAGATTCGTCGCCTTAAAAAGTTCCATGCTAAACTTCGGGAAGGTTAGTAGTCATTGACAGGCTGACAGCACCTGTCAACGTTTGACTCATAAGGAAAGTTTTATGACCTTTCAAAGGAAGGAGAGAATCTTTTGAATAATGATTGTTTTTTATGTATCTTTAGTGTACCATCCTTTTAGAAAAGAGCTAAAATGTTTTGTTTAAACAACAGGTCTTCTCGTAAAATGTCGTTCTGCTAGGTTGCGCTGTCCACCAGACTTCGATCGAATGACTAAACCAGGTTAACCAATCTAAGCTTGACCTGAGTTTTATTTATTATCTCCTTTTTATTTTCTTGTTTTTATTACTACTCTTTATAAGATAGATGATATGTAGAGATGGCAATCTCGACCTATTTACTCGTGAATAGGTCAATTTTTGTTATGCGTCATCTCAATCAATAAACTAGCTAACTATGATGCATAAGGTCCAAAGTCGCCAAAAGTGTTGTAGAAAATTTAGTATAATTATCATCACAATTTTTTTTTTCGACTCAACGAGACCCAAGCCAAACTAAAAGTCCAGCCCATTTTGCCATCTCTATCGGGTCCACTTTCTTTCCTTTAAAATTATCCGTCATGATAATGTATGTTCTAATAAGTAAATAATTTAATCTTCCTGCAGATGGTTGGTGTGTTCCCGGCGACCATTGCTGTAGTGGGATGGTGCGTAAGGCCAAGGGTACTAGCTGTAGTGGTTACGACTACTACAACCCACATATGGACGGATGGGGTAACTTATCTGTTTACGATGTTTTTTTTTTTTTTTTTTTTTTTTTTTTTTTTTTTTTTTTTTTTTTTTTTTTTTTTTTTTTTTTTTTTTTTTTTTTTTTTTTTTTTTTTTTTTTTTTTTTTTTTTTTTTTTTTTTTTTTTTATTATTTTTTTTTTTTTTTTTTTTTTTTTTTTTTTTTTTTTTTTTTTTTTTTTTTTTTTTTTTTTTTTTTTTTTTTTTTTTTTTTTTTTTTTTTTTTTTTTTTTTTGATGTTGAATAATGTATGTTCAGGGGGTGTTTATGATCAAATTGATAGTAGTTTATGATTTTTACTTTTATGGCTGTGTTTTACAAACATTATTTGGTTCATAAATGCAACACTATTTGGGTTATCACATACAAACCATTATAAATAATGTTCACTTGCATCAAAGGGATAAATTTTGTTATGTATATATGATGCGGGGAGAATGGTGCAGTTCTGCCTTCGCCATATGTCGTGTTTCATAGTTTCATAGTTTACATTTATATTTATCTTATATCCCACATCGTCCTAGAAGGCAAACATGTAAGCACTCCTCCTATAAAGGGATGTGCAAGGGTTTGGTTTAGTATATGGTTTAATATTTTGATATTGGTAATAAAGCTTTGCTTTAATCAATTCTTGGCGGTTTTGCTAAGATTCTCTCAATAATCGGTATTCGTGTGAATCAACGATTGTTGGAGTTTGCCTAATTATCGATATTCTTTTGAATCAACGATAGTTGGAAGATTGTTTCTGGTATTCGGGTGAATCAACAGATTCAATTTGTGTTATCTCGTTATTTTCACTACATCAGTTAGAGCCAGGTTGGTATCTCTTCTTTTTTTTACTACATCAATTTGTTACCTTGTTTTTTACACTACATCAGTTGGTATCAAGAGTCGAAGTTCCTGATTAAGATGCCTCCAAGGAGATACAGTAATATTAATGATGTCTATGACCATATTATGGCAAGAATGGAGGAGCGATTGGATCAGTTCGTTGATCAATTTGTTGATCGAATGAATGACATGATGAATCCAAGAAGACGTGGGGATCATAACGGTCGGAGAAGTGAAGGCGAATAGTCAGAAAATCTATTCTTTGAGGGTGACGATTCATCTTCTGATGAACAACCAGATCGACCAAGGACTTTGTTTGCTGAACCTATTATCTGGGATATATGGGATGAGGAAGAGGAGTATCCTTTTGTTGACAATTATCAAAATTTTCAAGAGGAAGAAAATAATGTGTCATTTTTAGGTGTTGTGTTAGGTGTAGAAGAATAATCGATGCTAGTTTATGATACCGTTATTGAAGATGTCATTGAGGAAGAAGGATTTTACGAGAAAAGAGGACTTGATGGGGAAGAAGACAACATCGAAGACGTCGTAGTTGTGGCTAATGATCTTTGTTCTTCAATGATCCAAACTACTTTAAGTGTTGATTTTGAGGAAGACATCAATACAAAATCACATGAGTTGATGTCATTTGGAAAAAAGTGTTATTATCATGGTTAGCCAAAGTTCGTTTAAATTTCTGATTGGTAAAAAATATCAAGAATCGTATTTGAAAGATGCACCCATGGATGATAAGTTGGGGTTTAAGACGATCAAGGTTCGAGGTCGAGTCATTATAAAGAAATGGAATTTGATGCAGGGGATACAAACTTGGATGCTACAAGTTCAAGGGACGAGTGAGGCAAACTTGAGGACGAGTTTTTTCAAGTGGGGGAGAATGATGCGGGGATAATGGTGCAGTTCTGCCTTCGCCATATGTCGTGTTTCATAATTTCATAGTTTTTGTAGTTTTGTAGTTTACGTTTATATTTATCTTATATCCCACATCGCCCTAGAAGGCAAACATGTAAGCACTCCTCCAATAAAGGGATATGCAAGGGTTTGGTTTAGAATATGGTTTAATATTTTGATATTGGTAATAAAGCTTTGCTTTATTTAATTCTTGGCGGTTTTGCTAAGATTCTCTCAATAATCGCTATTCGTTTGAATCAACGATTGTTAAAGTTTGCCTGATTATCGGTATTCTTTTGAATCAACGATAGTTGGAAGATTGTTTCTGGTATTCAGGTGAATCAACAGATTCAATTTATGTTATCTCGTTATTTTCACTACACTAGTTAGAGCCAGGTTGGTATCTCTTCTTCATATTGATCATTATCAAATACTGGGGGTTCTTCATATTCGTCATCCACCGCCCCATCATCTTCCCATTCCTCAGGGTCAGCAAATAAGTGTCTTTTCCTAGTCTTCTTACACTCTGACTGTCGGTGACCAGGTTTACCATAATTAAAGCATTTCAAATCACTGCTACCAACCCCCTTAGAAACCAGTCGAGTATTGCCACCACCTGGCCTTGCCTGATTGGGAACAAAACGAGATGCCACGTTACCCGAGCCAGAACTACCTCCTATTATGGCGGGAGAAGATGAATTCCGAACCAGTCGGTTTTGTTTTTCAAAAGCTAATGCACGTTAGTATGCATCAGTAAGTGTCACCGGATCAAACATGTTAACAGAGTCCATGATCAGGGCTCTTAGACCACCAATGTAACAAGAGACAAGTTGATCATCGGTCTCTTGAATATCATTCTTAGCAATTAGTTGGTAGAATTCAGTTGTATAATCTTTAACAGATTTGCTCCCCTGTTTCAGATTTTGTAACTGCTGGTACATCAACCGTTGGTAATTATGAGGGATAAAGTCCTCATGCACTTTTTCATCTTCCTCCAACTGGTGACTCTTGGCTTTCCAACTCTGCCTTGTCAGTTTCAATTGTTGCCACCATGCGGATGCCCTACCACATAGCTTGGTAGCGATCAATGAAACCCTTTTGTTTTTAGAAACCTCTTTGAATTCAAACACTTCTTCTACCGCAACAAGCCAGTCAATGAACCCCTCAGAATTCAAAGTATCCCCATCAAACTCAGCAATATTGACTCTCATTCTAGATTCCCAATGCCTATTATCCTCCCTTTGAGGATAATATATACGAAACTTCTTGTTATTTTCTATATCATGATGTTATCTTGCATTTCAGTCTCGAATGCGAAGCGAAGGCAGCTGATGCAGGGAAAGAAACTACATGCTTGTAAAGAGCACATGAAAACTTTTTTTAAGTTGTAATCTTGGAGTGTTGTAGCTTGTTTGAAGTTTCTTTTTAGATATGTGTTGTATATGTTACTGAAAACTCTAATATTTGAACACTTCATTGTGAAGTATAGTTGCTCAACTTTGTATTTTCTTGTTTGGAAAGTTTGTTAGTTTTGTTCTCAAGGTTAGGGGAGTTCATCAGTTCGGTTATCGGGTTTTTGGTTCCGTTAAAAGAAACTTCTTGGTAAAACAAAAAAACTGAACGAAACCGAATTCAATAAAATGAACCGGAAAACCGAACTGAATAATTGAACCAAACACCCCGAATTATATAATTGTAACTATTTATATATATTCTTACTGCAAAAAATTATACCTTAAAAATTGTATACTTAGAGCATGTCATTCATTTGCCATGCCATTTGGGCCACATTCGGTGTCACATCATTTTAATAACATCTCAAAATAACTCTCTCACAACACACCATAGTTCAAGCCATTTTGGCCATACTCATCCATAATTTTTTTTTCCATTTTCCCACACAAACTAAATAAAAGTAAAAAAAATCGGAAAAAAAAAATATATATATATATATACACACATACACGCACACACACATATACTGCACACACAACCTAGTAAAAAGATAAAAAATAAATAAAAGAATATGTATACTCTCATTTGACATCTCTGTCTTCCTTCCTCAACAAAAAAAACACACACACACTGCACACACACCCCCATTGAATCGAAGAAAAGGAAAGGAAAAAAATACAACGGCAATATACATTTCTTGTCATCTCTCTCCTCATCATGTAGACGACGAGGTCACATTTCGCTAGCAAACGACGAGGTTTGCGGTGTGGTGGCGAGCGACACGTCGGATTTGGCGAAGAAAATCACCGTGACACCCATTGCTCTTACGCTATGAAAGGCAGGATGGGCATTATTGGTAATTATTACTTAAATAATCTTCAAATTGTCGCTTATTATTAATACATTTTACTAAAGAGAGGTACGCTCTAGGTAAAAGCGTCCGCAATGCACGTTTTTCCATGGCTGGTATTTACTGTTTTCCCCCTCTCCCACTTACGGCGATATTTACTATGTGTTTTTTTGTAATTTTCCACCGCTTCTCCTACTTTTGGCGATACTTACTATGAGTTCGTCTTTGGTATATATGCTCTCTCTTGCTCTTTCTTTGTCTCCCACATTTATCTTCTCTTAGGGTTCTGTTTGGCGTTGGTTATTCTTTTGATTTGGGTTTCTGACTGACGTCCATTCTGATGATTGTTGGTCTGGTTGGGGTTTCCACGCTGACATGGTTTTCAGACTGAGATTAGATCAAATGATTGTTGGTTTGGTTTGGGTTTCCGCGCTAACATTGATTGGTAAGATGTTTGTCTTTTTTTTAATTTTTCTGTTTAGAGTTTATGTTCCAAGTTAGTTTGTATTATGGATATGGATATAGTGAGATGCTGAAAATGGATTAAAGTTTTGGTACTAAAATTAAGTAAAATGTGTTGGTTTATTGTTTTTCGGAATTGCAAGTTTGTTTGTTTCTATATAGGGTTTATGTTCGAAGTTAGTTTGTGTTATGGGTATGGATGTATGAGCCGCTGAGATTAGGTTAGCGTTTGTTACTAAAATTAAGTAAAATGTGTTGGTTTATTGTTTTTCAAAATTGAATGTTTGTTAGTTTAGCCTTTCTCAGAATCCTGAATAAAAAATGGCCATGTTACAGGAGTGACTGTGGTCTGTCTTTTGAATGGTTGTTTGTTGATATCGTTTTTCTTTTTTGGTCTGTTTCTGCAACAAATGTGCGGTTGTTTGGGATGTTCTTTGTGGGTAATACCGTAATACCGTCCCGTAATTTGGCGTGGTATCTTGAATTTGTATTTGTAGCAATGGCAGGTCAATGTTAAGCTACTCGTATCTTGGCGGGGCATCATGAGTTTGTGTTTGCAGACATTTGGTTATGGGTTGTGGTGTCATGCTTTGGTGTGGTAATAAGAATTCGTGTTTGCAGCCATGGCGGATCGCTGTTAAGCTACCCGTATCTTAGTGGGGCATCATGAGTTTGTGTTTGCAGCCATTTGGTTATGAGTTTTGGTGTCGTACTTTAGCGTGGTATTATGAATTCATGTTTGCAGCCATGGCGGGTTGCTGTTAAGCTACCCATATCTTGGCGTGGCATCATAAGTTTCTGCTTGCAGCCAATTGTTTATAGGTTGTGGCGCCTTAGGCGATGAAGATATTGTCATGCGCGTGCTTATTGCGGTCTACATACATCGTTTGGTAGTTGACCTTGGTGGGTGAAAAAGCCATTTTTTTGTGGCATGGCATCACGACGACGTGGTTGCAGCCATTATGGGCAACCATATGTTTGTTTTGTTTTGCGAGTGCGCTTTTGAGCCATTATATTGTTACTTTTGTTTATGCCTCTTGGCGGGGCAACACAACTTTGTGCTTGCAGCCAGGCCGTGTTGAAGGTAACATAGAATTAGGAGGGGGACAGAAAAAGTAAATATTGTCTGTTGAAAGGCGCGCTTTTCTTAATACCAGCCATGAAAACGCGCATTGTGAACGCTTTTACCAAGAGCGTATCGCTCTTTAGTAAAATGTATTGCTTATGGATATAGTAAGTTGTTGAAATTGGATTGAGATTTTGTTCTAAAATGTGTTGTTTTATTGTTTCTCGGAATTGCACGTGTGTTAGTTTAGCCCTTCCTAGAATTGTGAATAAAAAGTGGCCATGTTATAAGGGTGTGTGTGGTCTGGGTTTTGGAATTGTTGTTCGCTGATATCGGTTTTCTTTTTGGTTCCTTTGTGTAGCAACTACGCAGTTGTTTGGAATGCTCTTTGTGGGTAATAGCGGCTTGTACTATGGTGTGGTGTTACAAATTTATGTTTGCAGCCATTGCAGATCGCTGTTAAGCTACCTGTATCTTGGTGATGCATTCTGAGTTTATGTTTGTAGCTATTTGGTTATGGGTTGTGGTGCCGCACTTTGGGTTGGTATTGCGAATTCGTGTTTTCAACCATGGCGGGTCACTGTTAAGCGATCCATATCTTGGCGAGGCATCATGAGTTTGAGTTTCTATCCATTTGGTTATGGGTCATGGTGCCTTCTGCGTCGAAGATATTGTCATTGGCGTACTTATTGCGGTTTACATATACCATTTGGTGTTTGGCGTCGGTGGGTGAAGGATCCCTTTTTTTGGTGGGGCATCACGGCGGCGTGGTTGCAGCCATTCTCTGTGTGCTATATAAAGTTCATGGATTGCTGTATCTTGGTAGGGCATTTATACTAACGCAGCCATGGCGGTTCTCTTGGCGTTGTAGCTAAAACAATGCTTTTTAGTAAAATGTACTAATATTGGTGTGTTATATAGAGTGGTAGAATTCACATATCTTGTATAACAACCCATAATTTTCATCAATGTAATTATCCATCTATTAAATTAGATGCATAGTAATATCCATCTATTATATATATATCACCTTTTTACAGGGAAATATTTGCTTTATCTCATTATGCAACGTAACTTGCATCTCTAAAGTAAACGAGCTCACGCAACCTCTACTAATGTCATCTATATCTATGTTTATATCATTTAAACATCCTAATGTGTCAAGTCTATATCTTAATATCATTTTACCAAGTACATTATCATTTAACGTACCATTTACAATGTTATATCAAAATAGACTTTATCCGTTAACATTTATATCAAAACCCTAATTATATGTAATGTATACATATAAAATAAATATGCAAGCCTTCAAACATGTGTACAATGCATAACATTTGAATATCTTTTCCCTCCTAAATCAAGTTACAACTTTCTAAAGCCTAATGTACAAGTCAATAATGCAAGAAAACCAAACTAGGTCATTTTACCTCCTAAATCACTTTAGTTTCTTACTACCACTTTAACACAAGGTACAAGCACTTAATGCATGACTTCTAAACCTTAAACCTAAACCCTAATTAACCTAATCCTAAACCCTAATACATGTTTTAAAGACCAAAAACCCCTGAAAACCTAAACCACCCGTCACCCTTTTTCTTTCATTTTAACCCATTTAATCAAACAAGCACCTTAAGAAAGAATCCTAGCACCACCATGACATTACTACCATGTCACAAGTAAGCAACCAAGCACCTCCATCACCTCCTTTGGCCACCAAGTTTGTATTGTAACCTCCTTGTCACCTTCTTGTATCTGAACCCCCTAAACCTCCAACACCTTGTATAGCTACATTTCTAGCTCACAATACTCACCCTATAGACTTCATTAGTCATTACCCTAAAGCCACAACCCTTAGCTACCAAGAAAACTTAGGCACCAAGGGTTTTTGAACCCTATATAAGCCGAATCCAAGCAACCCTTTCAAACACACCTTAAATCTTCATCACAAACACAAATGGAGTTCTAGCCCAGCCAAGGAAGAAGTAGAAGGTCCCTAAGATCATAATAGAAGCTAAGAATCAAGAGAAGGAAGGTCTTGAAGTCGTTTCTAGGCGTACGAACCCAAAAACCCTCATTCGACCCATTTTAGCTCAAGTAAGCTCAAAATCTTGTTCAATAAGCTCATATTATGTTTTAGATCTTTCATAAGGTTTGTTAGATCATATATAAACTCTTGTTTGAAGCCTTGAATCCTCAAACCCATGTGTTTTTTTGACTAAAACCCTAAAAACGACCCGTTTTGATTTTCTAGCTAACGAATCCTTTTTCTAAACTTTTGTTACGTTAAAACATCTTATTTTTGCTTATTCTAATAAGCTATAACCTGCAAATATCATTTGGAACCCTAAAATAAGCTTGCATGGCTTTTTGGACTTAATTTGCAAATATTTTCATGCATAGGGGTATATATCATAACTTTCTGAAATTTATAACTAGAGGGGCTGAAAATGTCATTATTCCAAAGTTATAACTATAAGGACCTATCTTGCCAAGTTTCAAAGTTAAAGGTTTAAATTATATATACTTTATATATAAAGGACTAAACTTGTAAAAGTTTATAAATCGAGGGTATATATTGCCATTTTTGCAAACTTAAAAATATAAAATATAATATTTTTATATAAATTATAAAAATATATATTAATATTATAAAACTCAATTTTATTAAAACCCGACACATTAATCGTTATTAATCATCGATCGACGCATTATAAAACAATTACGTTATATATTTAACGTAATTTATCATCGACTAACTTTTGAAGAAACTTAAAATTTTATCGTATCACGTTACTAGGGAGCTTCATGTGAGGAGTTTCATTTGGGTATACGTTTTGACGAGTTTGCTGGATTTACGATTTAAAGTGTCCTGGCTCCTCAAACGTTTACTACATGACCTCTGAATTATGATGGCCCGAACAGTGATACAATATTTCCATAAATTAATAAATCAAAGTAATACGTTAAACTTTATAAAGTTTTGAAACATAAACCATCACACTAAGACTTGACATATTACCCCAGGTTGCGTGACGAAGCCGTTACTTTCACTTGATATACTTTTGCCATCAATCAGATTTTCCCTCTTAAGATGAGTTCATAGCCTCGCATTTTAAATCTTCTAATGTTTTCATAAACCCACGAGAGGGATGCATGCTATAAACCATAAATACGAGTGTTTTTTCAACTGTATGCTATCCTGATATATTATTGCCTAAGTCCTTACTTTTGCCATTAAGACCCCACTATAATGAACCGTTAATTACTTTTTGGAGTAAGCGTGAATGCTGTGAATAGATCTATTTGGGACTGAACTTCCCCGTTGGTGTACCTATACTTTCTGGTAACCAAACGCAATTCATTTGAATCACTATGTGGGTGTTTGGCAAAGGCACCCGTTGGGGCAACTTTTTGTGGTTATTGATTATCTCAAGGTCTCGGTGTCATGAGCTTAGGGCAATAATACTATTTTCCATAATATTTGTACTCATTGCAATTATTACACCTATAGTGTATACAACGTAAAGCCTACATTAATTATGACTTGTATTCAAACTGTTTTACACATAACCTGTTTGAATTCACATCACCATTGTGTTGACCATTTTAGCATGTTTATCTCAGGTAACTGAGCATCTTATGGCACGGAGTGGCACGGACTTGAAGATGGCTAAACTGTTATCATTGAAACTTTATGTTTTCATGTAGATTTTGGGACCTCTGTTTGTAAAAACTCTGATGAAATGATGAATGATAACTAAATTTTCCAAAAACGTCTCTTTACGATTCGTTTTATATGATTATGACTGTTGTATTATGAAATAATACCCCAGATTAGTTTCCGCTGCTATATATGTCAAAATAGGGGTGTTATAGATTGGTATCAAGAGCCACGGTTATAGAGAACAAGGTTGAAACCTTAACTATAACTACTTTTCTTTTTACATCCAAGAAAGTCCTCCGTGCCACTACATCTCCCGAATAGTATGTAAAGTAAATAACTATTATACTATTATATAAATAACTTATGTTATTTACCACTGGGTTTTTAACAGAGTGATGTCTTCTCCCAACCACCTTACTTACGATATTGAGGATGCTTTTTCCTCCAACTTTCCTGACTATATCCCGGCTTCACTGGACTATGTCCTAGCTTCACCAGGAAAAACTTATTCAAGCTCTTCAAATAACTCATTTGGTTTAGTTTTGATAGCTTCACCAACTCTTTAACTTTTTCATGATGACCCCTATATGAAGGTCATGCATGCATACTATGCTAAAGAATCACCTATTCAACCGCCAACTATTATGCCTCCATCTTTAATGCTATCTCCAATGTTTAATTCTCAAAAAATTCTTTCTTCCTGAGGAATTATTGCCATTTAATAAATGAGGTCGTAACCGATCACCCTCCTCTACCTCTGCCCTACCTCAAGCATTTGAGATAAGAGAAACCTCTCGTAAGATAAGTCTGGAACGTCACGAGGAGCAAATTGAGGAAATTTTGAATCATCTAGATGAACTCTCTCTCGATCGCATTGAGCACATAGAAGACAAGATAGAAGGTCTTGGAAAAGGTTGGGTGATCATACAACAGGATTTTGACAATCTGGAAGCTAAACTCTGAGATTCTCATACTCAAATTGCTAAACTTCAAAGAAAGCAAATGGGAAATAACCGCAAGATTGCTCTGGCTCGCTTTAGGATTGCTAATCTAGAACAAATCATCAAAGATATCCAGGTTCGTCACCAAGCAGATAAGGAAAGTCTTCTGAATGCAATCTATGAACATAAGAACGGTCAGGATGGACCATCGGACTACTAGATTAGATACTAGTTATAGCTTTTGTTAGAACCTAGCCACGGGATGTGTGGTATAAATAACAACACCTATTAAATTTTAACTATGTACAGTACAAAGGCAAGTTGTTCATGATATAATACAATGGTGATCCCATTTTATATTCATCCCGTGTCCTATATTACATCTCTGTCGTCATCATTATGAATCATATCGTGACTTATAATAGATCAGATGCTTGTTAGAATCCATATCAAATAAGTATCTATGACTTCAATACCACTATTGTTAAAAATTCTTAAAGTTCAAAAATAAGCATTGAATTTTAAGACTTGTGATATCATTCTTATTACGTGTTGTCTTATGTTGATAGAATGCCTCCCAAAAGGACGTCAACATCTGAAGCACCAGCCATGACTCAGGCTGCCATCAAGAAACTAGTTGCTGATAGTGTTTCCGCAACTCTGGAAGCACAAGCAGCTAACATGGCAAATACTGATAATACCACCAGACTAAAAGAAGCTCCTGTAGCAAGAAAATGTAGCTACAAAGAGTTCATGAGCTGCCAACCTATCAACTTCAAAGGTACGAAAGGCGTTGTTGGTCTTATCCGCTGGTTTGAACGAACTGAATCAGTGTTTTCCCGTAGCAACTGTACCAAAGACTGCAAGGTAAAGTTTGCTACTGGTACTTTAACTGAAGAAGCTCTATCCTGGTGGAATTCTTTTGCCCAACCTATTGGGATAGAAGAAGCTTACAAGATTACCTGGGTTGAATTCAAGAAGCTTTTGATAAAGAAGTATTGTCCCCGAACTGAGGTCCAGAAGATGGAAGACGAATTTTACCATCTGACTGTGAAGGGGAATGATCTCAAGGCATATGTGAGAAGATTCCAGGAATTGGCAACCTTATGTCCCACTATGGTGCCAGATTCTGAGAAAATGATGGAAGTTTTCATCGGGGGATTGCCTCGAAGTATTGAAGGGAATGTTACCGCCTCTAAACCTCAAACTCTAGAGGAAGCCATTAACATAGCCCAGAGGCTAATGGATCAGGTAACAAAGCACACTCCGGTGCAAGTATCAAGTGATCACAAATGAAAGTTTGACGACAAAAGAACTTTCAACAACAACAACTACCGCAACGATAATAACAACAACTACCGTAACACCAACACCAACAACCGCTACAATAATCACCAACCACAACAGAACAGAAGACAGGAAACCTTCAGGGCTTATGCTGCCACCCCAACTGAAAATAATGGGTATACTAGAAACTGTCCCTTGTGTAAGAAATGCACTCTGCATCACATAGGACCTTGCACTGTCAAGTGTAATACTTGCAACAAGGTAGGCCATCTGACCAAGAACTGCAGAAACAAAGGGCCAGCCACTGGAAGTAATCTGCTACCAGTAACAGTTACTTGTCATGCTTGTGGAGAGAAAGGGCATTATGAAAATCAGTGCCGAAAGACCAACAATAATTCCCAGGGAAGAGCCTATATGCTGAGGGATAGGAATGCTCACCAAGACCCTAATGTAGTCACGAGTATGTTCCTTCTAAACCAACATCTAGCTAGAGTATTATTTGATTCTGAAGCCGATAAAAGCTTCGTATCCATATCTCTTGCCTCTATGCTAAATATTACACCCATTACAATAGATACCTTTTACGATATCGAAATGGCTGACGAAAACTTAGTAAGCACAAACACCATTATTCAAGGTTGCACCCTAACCTTGTTAAACTAACCTTTCGAAATTGATCTTATGCCAATCAAACTCAGTAGTTTCGACGTCGTCATCGGTATGGATTGGTTATCCAAGTATCATGCTAGAATTATCTGTGACGAGAAAGTCGTCCACATCCCAATCAATGGTGAAACTTTGATCATCCGAGGTGACCAAAGTAAAACCCGACTAAGTCTCATATCCTGTATAAAAACCGAAAGATATATATCCCGAGGTTGTCAAGTTTTCATAATCCAAGTAATAGAGAAGAAGTCGGATGAGAAACGACTAGAAGATATACCGGTAGTCAGAGAATTTACGGAAGTTTTTCCTAAAAATCTACCTAGACTTCCTCCCATTCGCCAAGTAGTATTCCAAATCGATTTAATCCCAAGAACAACACCTGTAGCCCAAGCACCCTATAGATTAGCTCCTTCAGAAATGCAGGAACTATCTGATCAACTTCAAGAATTATCAGATCGAGGTTTTATCCGGCCAAGTACTCCGCCTTGGGGAGCTCCTGTCTTATTTGTTAAAAAGAAAGATGGATCTTTCAAAATGTGTATCGATTACCGGGAGTTGAATAAACTTACCTTAAATAATCGTTACCCATTACCCAAGATTGATGACTTATTTGACCAACTTCAAGGTTCGAGTGTCTACTCGAAGATTGACTGAAGATCAGGCTATCATCAACTGAGAGTCAGGGATGAAGATATTCCCAAGACTGCTTTTAGAACAAGATACGGACATTAAGATCTTCAAGTGATGCCATTTGGTTTAACTAATGCACCTGCTGTATTCATGGATCTCATGAACTGTGTGTGTAAACCATATTTCGACAAATTCGTAAAAGTGTTCATCAATGATATTCTCATTTACTCTCGTAACAAAGAAGAGCACGCAAATCATTTGAGAATAATCCTAGAATTAATCAAGAAAGAGAAGTTGTATGCCAGGTTCTCCAAGTGTGATTTCTGGATTCGTATCGTGCAATTTCTTGGACATTTAATTGATAGTCAAGGACTTCATGTTGACCCCGCCAATATTGAAGCAGTTAAGAATTGTATAACAACCCGTAATTTTCATCAATGCAAATACCCATCTATTAAATTATATGCACATTAATATCTATCTATTATATATATACCACATTTTTACAGGAATTTTTTTTGCTTTATCTCATTATGCAACGTAATTTGCATCTTTAAAGTAAACGAGCTCACGCAACCTCTACCAATGCCATCTCTATCTATGTTTATATCATGTAAACATCCTAATATGTCAAGTCTATATCTTAATATCATTTTTACCAAGTACATTATCCATTTAACATACCATTTGCAACGTTATATCAAAATAGACTTTATCCGTTAACATTTATATCAAAACCCTAATTACATGAAATGTATACATATAAAATGAATGTGCAAGCCTTCAAGCCTGTGTACAAGTGTACAATGCACAACATTTGAATATCTTTTTGCTCCTAAATCAAGTTACAACTTTCTAAAGCCCAATGTACAAGTCAATAATGCAGGAAAACCAAACTAGGTTATTTTACCTCTTAAATCACTTTAGTTTCTTACTACCACTTTAGTACAAGGTACAAACACTTAATGCATGACTTCTAAACCCTAATCTAAAACCCTAAACCCTAAATGAAACCCTAAAACCCTAATTTCATTTTAAACCTAAAACTAAACCCAAAACCTTAAAACTAAACCATAAACCTTAATCATAAAGCATAATC
>BQNB010073927.1:0-31959 GCA_026074375.1 Tanacetum coccineum
AATAGATGTCGAAATCTTTTGTACCTCTTCCTCTTTGGAAATAGCCACCATGTTACCAACTCACCAAACAAATAAAAAAAAAAAAAAAAAAAAAAAAAAACCCTAAAAAAGAAAATTGCACGATCAAACCCTAAAATCACGTCGAATCAAATAAAGAGTAATTAAAATGAACACATAAATGTCTAAACACCTAACGGTACCTATCCGATCACGTTAGTAATAGGGATCAACCGGAGATGAAAGCCTAGAACCAATCACAGGAATAGGGCGAACAAGGTGTAAGAACATTTGATCCATATTAATCAAACGTTATTCAATGATTGATGATTAACAGGATTCGAATCAAGCAATTAGAATGATCGCCATAGGGTTTTTTTAAATTGAAAATAGGAGGCTGTGTTTGATCGCCATAGGGTTTCTTTTGGCATTTATATAATATTTTTCACCTTAAAATCAACAAATTCTCATTTTTCCAATAAGCCAACACGTCTATTAGTATAAAGTTGATATCACATTTGCTGATTCAATTTGGACATGAATCTATGAAAGTTATAATATCTTGGAAGCCATTTCAAAGTGTTTACATATTCTTACAACAACTTATCATTTTATTGAGGTACCATCTTTAATCATCTCGGGGAGAATCAAGAGAAGAGAAAGATGATTATCATAATACTTTTGATAGCTTAAGTATTATTCACAATGCTTACACTCTATTCTCAAGTTAATTTTAGAGAAGAAAATGAAAGGAAGTGGTGGGTGAATGAGAGGATGGTAAGTGGTGTAGAAAGAAAGTGAAAGTTTGTTAAATTTTATTTGTGTTCTTTAGTTGTAAAATAAAAGAAGGGAAGTGATGAAAAGATTAAAACAAATGACAATTATACCCTCATAAAAAGACAAAATACTCCCTCCGTCTCTAAATAAGTGTCCACTATTGACTTTCGAAGTCATTCTTCTTCAACTTTGACTTTAAATTATTTTGATTGTGTTACATAATACTTGATGAAAATCATATCCATGAAAATACATTGAAAACTCGATCCATTAATATATTTTGCATCAAGTATTATATAACACAATCAAAATAATTTAAGGTCAAAGTTGAAGATGAATGACTTCGAAAGTCAATAGTGGACACTTATTTAGGGACGGAGGGAGTATGATATAAGCTTGTAGGGTTAGTTTAGTTAATATGTACAGACATATTAACTTTCACTCACCTTCATCCCAAATTTGGGATGAAAGTCATGCACTATAAAACACATTAATAGCCTTCCACTTTACTTCCTCTTCTTTTCATTTTACTCCTTAAAAAAATCTTAAGAACACAAAATAAAATAGGTTTCTTTCACTTTCCTTTTTAAAAATAACTTGAGAACAGAGTATTACAGTTGCTGACCGAGATGATTTGTGTAAAAACTTACACATTTCATTGACGTTTTTTGCGTTTTACATCAAAAATGTATAACCATGACATACAATTACTTGACATGTGAAATAACATTCCACCAACTTCCGAACACGTCGCACGATCTAACAGTCGCCATAAAAGATATTTTGAATTTTTTTTCTTTTACTAGAAAGTAAACTCATAATTGAGAAATGAGCTACTTTTAAAATCGGCTTTAACATTAATCCTACCAAATTTTGACCCTTACTTACTTAATCTACCAACCCTCAAATTACACCATTGTTAACAAATGTTTTACACTTTTACCATTGTTAAACTTTGATGTATAAAGGTTCATGAAAAGCAAAAGTAAAAAAGAAAGTGAGGTTGTCTTTTAGCTAGTTGTCATTGAGAGAGTGTAGTGCTTTTGGTTATTTCCATCCTTTTAAGGTTTTCATATATAAAGAAAGGACAATCAATCTGAACCCCACCCATGGTGACTCAGGCTCACAGGCTCTGGAAGCATGCACCAGACCCGACCCATATCATCATCTCCTGTTTCAACGGCTTTCTAGTCTGGTTTTGGACTTTGGTTGGATATTACTATGTTTCATAGTACATCAATTTGACTATCATCTTCAAATAGTAATATTGTAGTAGTTTTTGACTTTTAAAGTCAAGGTGCCATTATATGATCATTAGTCTTTACGTAATGTGGATGCGGGTATAAAATTATTAGGATGTGGTACGTCAAATTGTAAGTTCTGTCCAAGGTTATAAATAGCGTGAGGCGTGGCGTGGCGGCATGACCAAGCCTTACGTCTTTGCGAGTCATGATGAGTCATTGCGTTTTTAAGACTTGACTTAAAACGGCACAAAATATGAAAATATTTATAAATTTATATCATATTACAAATATATTGAGTTTACAAAAAGTGTCATACATAAGGAATAAAATAAAGAAACTATCTTTGCATGTAATCTTTTTCAATTCTATATAAAATACAATTTTTATCGAAATTGAATTCAAAAAAGCCTCCACGCATCACGTTTTATCGCGTCTTATCACGTTTTTTCACTCTTCGTCTCACGTCAAGCCTTAAGCCCAAGCCCTGATCTATTGCGTGGCGTGGAGGCACGCCTCGCGCCTTTGCGAGACCTTTGTGCGTTTTTTAGAACCGTGGTTCTGTCTCTATCTTTCCGAAAGTGCATTTGTTGTTTTTGTGGGAAACTTGCAAATGCACTATTGGTCCTTAGCCAAAACTAAATGACTAATTACCCTCACATGGACGTGAAAGCAAAAATGAAGATGCCAGTTTAGTAATTTAACTTTAACCAAGAAGCAAATGTGCACTTGTATGTTCCTTACAAGACGACGAATACACTTCCGAAAGGAAATGGATTGAACTTGCAATTTAGCCAAACCACATAAACGAATTTGCAATTTACTCTTGTTTTTTTAGCAATGAATGTTTCTTCAAGCCATTGTACTAGCGGTATCACTTTTTCATCGTAACGTTTAATTAACCGGTTAATATGAGCTTTCGTACGTGATGAAAGACATATTATTGTTTTTTTTATCTAACAATTTGGTTAGTATCGTCCAATAAACAATGTATGATGATTTGAACTTGAAGATTCACGTGGGGGGGTGTTGAACGGATGATATAACAAGTCTAGGGTATCACCAAATCAACTATGCGTTTGCTGTCAATATATGTAATCTTTTCATATAGATCACGACGTATGAAGCTAGGCATCAAGTTCCGGTTCTCGTCAAGAGTTTAGAGTTACGATAACATTTGTTACGACTTTTATTTGAGTTAATTAGTAAAATCGCCTTGGGTTTCAAGTAGTCTCAAGGCCGTCGATGTTCGCGCGACTCTAACAATTGATGACAAGGTTCATCTAATTAAGTTTTTGAATTTAACTACCTTTAACTTTGTCATCAAGTCAATTGTACTCGTATTATGCATGGTAAATTCGATGAGCTTCAGAGAGTTACTCTTTTGGAAGTTTGTCAAAACACATTGTTTGAACTTTATGCATAAAAGTTACCCCGTAGCTTAGTAATGATGTGTGTTAAGGAATAGAAGACAATATTATTTAGTCTTTTAAATACATGCTTTGTGAAAGTTGTTTGTTTGTATCTTAGATCGTTCCTTTTGTTGTAGTATAAAATTCAAAAAATGGTTTCTTTCAAGATTTTATTCTCACAATTCAACCCTCATGCACACTATTAAATATGATGCAATATCCAAGTATCTCAAACAAATCAACTCAGATTCCAAACACATTGCTCTAGATTGTTTATTTTGTACACACATTTATTTTTCTATACATGTAATACATATACTCGCATAGTACATCTATTCAACCTTCCATTATTTTGTTGCCCTTGATTAATAGGGATTTGTTGATGTTAGAAGATTTGTCTTTAGAGTTATAATTATATTAGTAGTATTAGATTAAGATTGATATAGACACAAATATTAAGCTATAAACCACGAATCTAACGGCCACGAAACCCTTCTCCTAAGACATATATGACCTCAAAAATTATCACAAAACACAATCTACTCCTTAGGCTACCCGTAATAAGAGAGCACCACAATCGATTTCACCATCGTCAGCTCAGCGTCATGTTTACTTTCTCTCTCCACAACGGTAATAACATAATTAGCATCATCGTTAAGAACTTCAACACAAATATATTACATGGGTGAGTGTAGTATGGTAGCACGTGTCTTCCCTTTGCCACGTTAGAAGGGACGCGTCTTCCCTTTGCTTATTACGGGTAGTCTTATTATATACATATGCAGACACATCATACTTCGTACATAGATACATCATACACACATATGTGTGTATAATATCATTCCTATCATACTATGCTCGTCTTTTAATCTTTGTAATGAACCTTTATGTAATAGTTATGAAAAAGAGAAAACTTAAAGAGGATGGTAATCACAAGACTAATGATTTTAGAATAATAATCCCCATCATGAACATCATCATTATCATTACTCTCAATACCTCTTTTTCCTCTCCTTTCTCTTTTCTCTTTTTCAAAAATCTTATTTAAAACCATTCGCAAGTCCCAACTTTTACGGTCTCATTAATGGAACTTAATTAATGTCTTCATGATTTTTGTACAATGCAAGTAGTTTTTCTTTAGTCACTAGTCTTAACTACAAGGAAGCAATGTTCACATGTCAAATTTATGATCACCCGTGATAGAAATGATACACATTTTTTGCATCCATGACCGATTAGCTCAAATCCATCATAAGATTCCTAACATACGTTGTTTTCTGGGTGTTGGGCAGACGGAAAAGAGGATCCTAGCGTTTACGAGTATATAAATTCTCATCTATCGTCTAAAGGCAGATGTAAGAAGAGGACACTGTTAAGATGAAGTTTCAATAACTCATAACCAAATAGGGCTTGCCCTAGTGGTCCCATTTCCTCTACGTAAACGCTCAAGGTTCGAACCCAACTCTTGGCTAATCAGGTCGATGGGTTAGGAGCTCATTGTCTAGGCCGGGTTCTTGAGGAAGAGTTCAGTTAATATCAAAAGATGCATGAGATCAAGATGTTCTCAGCTATCTACACGAGTTTTGATAGTACATAAACAAGAAATACTCGACTTCAATATGTGTGATTTTTTTTTTTCAGAGAAGCTAATATAAAATGAAATTTTAATCTTTTATTTTTTGAGGAGGGACACCCTTTAATTTGTCCATACCGTTCAACCTTTTACCCGTGATAAACCCAAACATCACACTGACCCACTTTCAATTTACTACACCTTTATAGTAGTAATTATTTTACTATATTTGTTTTTGCGGTACAAACATTATTAATTACACTCAAAAAAGAACAATATTCTGTAAAAGTCAATTTTCTTTGTCAACCTTGTGCTATAAAAATATGTAAACATGGTGCATAATTACTCCAAACTGTTTTCCAATATATAAAGCAACCTAATACTGAATAAAAAATATTTTAGCATACAAGTAGTAATACTACATGTTTCTAAAGAGGTGCATGTTAGATTCGAATTTTAATATTCTCTCATTTCAAAATTATTGTCCACAGACAAAAAAGCTTAAAAATAATATATTTATTATTGCTTTGGTTTATAAGAAAGTAACAAAAAAAATTCAATTTTACCTTTTGATAATTAAATAATATTTTCTTGTATCTTTGTAAATATTAATTTGGAGTAAGTGTAATATGGTAAACTTATACAAGTACAATGATTGCAGTTTTATACACAATAAAATATATATACTAATATAACTTTAAGAGTAATTAAGAAAATTACCAAGTTACCCTTGATAAAATTCACTCTCAAAAATATATATAATATAATATATAATACGTATATTAAACCGGGCAAGTATGATCACCCGGGTCATTTCCCCAACGACTAGTGAAATTGAAACCTCGTTTAAGCTTGGATTCTGATTTGAATAAAACAAAGATATTCTTGATAATCTATATCTACTAAATAAAAGCAATTTAAACAATTAAACAAATACGGGAAACAAATAAAACGTGACAATTAAGCAAGTAAACTAAATTCAACCCCTAAAAATGTAAACTAAAATTCTAAACCTAAGTTAAGACAAAAGAAAATTTTAGGAAAAAGAAAAACATTTTTTTGATTATTTTTGAATTTAATATGAATTAAAAACTATTTTAATCTAATTAAATCCTAGAAATTAAAATAAAATATAAAATAATTGAAATTATATTTTTCCTAAGTAAATTAAGTAAAAAGAAAATTTTAGAAAAAGAAATTACTATTTTTGGATTTTTAGATTGAAAGATATGATTATTCTAAAATTTAAACTAATTAAAAACTATAAAAATAATAAAACTATTAAAAATAAAGTCCTAAAAATTTTATAAAAATTACACTAGATAAAGAAAATGTGCAGAAATAATATAAAAATAAAAGCCCTAATTTTTATCTTTTTATAAAAGTTTAATTAAACTAATTAAAACCTAACCCTAATTATTAGTTAAAAATATAAAACTAATTAAAAACTAACTTAGGGACTAACTGTGTTAAAGACTTAAGGGCTAACGGGGCTAAAACATTTAACGGGCAAGGATTAACTAAGAAACAACTAAAACAGAAAAATTACAAGAATGGTCCCTGAGGACCTACCCCGATAACAACCAAAGTCCAATTATAAGCTCAAATTCTAAAAGTGCTTATCACTAAAAACTTGAAAGAGCAAAGTTGTAAAGGAAGCTAGTGGGAACAAAATTAATAAAAGCTACTTGGGCTGAAAATAACAAATAAGCTCAATAAGAGCTTATTTTTGAACTGACCTCAGAAAGGAGGGTTTAACCCTTGGTTTTACTTATTAAGCTCTAAAAAGCTTATTTTTAGCTCAAAATTAAAAAGGAAAAGACTTCTAAAAAGCTTATATGATGCTTAAGCTATTTCAGAAAAGAAACTAGAACTAGACATCCTCTTAAGCTACTGAAATTAAGCATGAATTAAGCAAACTCAGGAAATAAGCAAGATAGCACAAAATCCAAATAAGCTAAAAACCTTAAAAAGCTAAACTAGACTCTAAAACTTTAAGGACTTATTAAACTACTTATAATCTATCTATATAAGCTATAAAATCTAGACTCATAAGCTAAATTAACAAATTAATATCCTGAAATTCCTAAGTACTTTTTTTTTTTGCTTTTGAGGTTTTTAGTGACTTTTGACAGCAAATCTTAACTAAGTAAATAAGCTAGAAAATAAGATTAAAGACTTATTCTATATTAAGCTATACCTAAACTTAATCGTACTTGAATTTAAGAGCCTAAATCCTACTTTAACTTATCTAAGAACTAAGCTAATAGTGACAGCAGTACTAACTTTAAAAGTTTAGTACTAGGTAGCACGTTGCACCATAGTGCAAAACCAAAGTTAAGCTATAAATAAGCTAAAATTGAAAAACTAGATCTAATTTTAGATTAGCTACAACCTAACACTACTAGCCTACTAGAAAATTAAAATCCTAAATCCTAAATAGCTAAATCAATTTTAAAAGGCCAAGTTCAAGCAGTACTAACTACTTAGTACTGCTGATGCAGTTTGCAAAACACAAAGACCAATATGCAGGCTAACCTAGTGAATCTTTCCCAACTCACCTTAAACACACTTCAAATTATTTGTATAAGACACATAATGCAAACAAAAATCCAACAAGCCTTAAGGGCTTTGGATTAAAATTTCACAAGCAAAAAGAAATGCACAAGGTACCCTGGTGCTGAGAGAATCATTATAAGCCATAATAACTTTAAAAACACAAACTAACTTATGAAATCTTTTTAAAACTTGTTAAATTTGAAAAACTCAGCTGACCAAAATGTTTTGCTCAGGTTTGATTGACTTTTTGTGGTCAAATGAGCTTAAACCAAACACCCCTTTAAGCATATAGACAGATTTGATAAAGCTTAAAATGAGAATCCATTTAACAAAGAATTAATACCAGATAACTAACAGCTTAAAACAAACTTAGTTGACAAAATCTAACTACTAAATTAAGCTAGAATGAAGATCTAAGAGATTACACTATTATTTTTGGTTTTTATATATTTTTAGGACAGAAATGAAGTACTAATGATCTAAACCTATTTAAGTAAAAACAGATGAAAAAACATATAACTAATAACCACTAGTAAAGAGAAATAAAAAGAAATAAGCAACTAATAAGCAAATTCAATAAGCAAATAAGTAGATCTAATTTTAGAAAGCTATAAAACTATTATTTAAAGCAAAAATAAAAGGAAATAAAGGAGAAACTTACAAACTCCTCTAGCTAAACAAGAGGTTCCTAAATAAGGCAGCTACAAGCCCCCTCGCTTATTAATAAGCTAGGGTATAAGTCCATGGGATCTTTTCCAAGTTAAGATCCCCTTCCAAAAAGCTCATATCTAATTAGATCCATGATAAATGTAAGTTAAACTGTTTTTAAAGTTTTTAGGTAAATATAAATACAGAATTATAAAAATAAAGCTCAATTCAGCTTATAGACTGAAATAAGCATAAAATGAGATTATTAGCTTATTAAACCAGTTGGCTTATTAAGAGAGTTTGTGAATGTAAAAAGAAAAGAGAGCTTATACAAATACTTAAACTAAATTTCTTTAAAGAAAGTGTACTGATTACATTACTTGAAAAGGAGATTACAATATTTTAAGGAAAATTACATTTAAGAAAAATACGAAATTTAAGCTAGACTAAAAACTACTAAAAACCTAGATTGTGTGCGTGCGAGAGGTAAGGGCCTATTTATAGTGCCAAGCTGAAGCTTCTAGGATCTCTTGCCTTGCTCTCCCAATCTTTCAATACTCAGCAATCATTCTTCAAGTCATTTGATCATATAATTGTGGCCGGTTTGATCATTGTAGTGGACACTTGAGATTGCCAGCGTGTCATTCCCTATTGGATGTCATTGTTGCTTCTTTTGTGAGTGTTTTTTACACAAAAACCCACATGAATTTGTCTTTTCCCTCCCCTCCATTGACGTGGCATTCTTTCCTAGGATTGGTACCAATCGGATATGGGAAGTGACGTTTCTTACTGCAAGGTTACGTGGACACCTAAATTGGGTCCTTTGTAACCCTTTAATTGTGAAAACCCATTGTTTTGAGTTAAAAAATGGCACGTTGTGAAGGTCACGATGAACAATAACTTGGGCATTTTGGCGCTTTTTTCTTTTTTTTTAAAACTGAGTTGGGTAATTATTCATTTGAATCTTTGTGCCCTATTGACAATAACTAGCCCCCTCTCATTTTCTTTTCTCCCTTTTCTAGTTATAAAATTATCATTTAGAAAAATTGCAAGTTTACCCTTGTTGGTGTTATGGAAAAGAGAAGTGGGCTAGGGTTTTGGCTTTTGATCACTATCATGTTGTACTCTTATTGATACTCGTGTCCTGTGCTTGCCCGCTTATGACAATTGGTTTTTGTGTGTTTCCCCTTGTGATTTGTTGATAAATCCTACCGCACACAACAAACTACAAATACAACGCTATTTTTTGCCATTTTTGGTCTGTTTTGGGTTTATTTAGGTTATTTTAGGTACAAACGGATATGTGTATTTTACACTTATCATTCCTCTTGTCTGAACTGGTGAAGTGAGATCTCCAAGAATCTGTGATTGAGGATGAATGGTGTTCACCCTCTTAGTGGGAACACGATCAACAGCTACAATAGGTGCTAAGTTGGTGGCTGTACCACCAAAATCAGCATCATATGAAGAGGAAGAGAAAATGCCAGTACTAGGATGGTGGTATATTACCTCCATCTCTGAAGACGAGGATATGGAATTTGCAAGGTCAAAAGGAGAGGGAAATCTTGTAGAATGTTCACTTGAGGCCAATGAGTGACCAGGAGGAAGTGATGGTTCATCAGCATGAACAGGTTCGATAACAGTAGGAAATGGTTCAGCAGAACCAGCAGAAATACTAGCAGCAGGATCAATACTACCAGCAGGAACCATATGAGCTGGTCTCAAAAGTTCCTCTGTGTCTTTTGAAAAACCAAAACCAAACTTCTCAGCCGTATCTTTGGCTTCATGTTCTTGTCTTTGTAGCCTAGCAAGTTCTTCTGCATAGTCTGAATTACTCTCCACAATTTCAGAAGCTTCATGAACCTTAGGACCTGAAAAGCTGTTAGAAGGAAAAGAAAGAACAACAATTACTTGTTCATCACACTCCGAATCTGAATCATCTTGTGTACCTGCATGTATGTGAGGATCTTGTGTACCTGCAGGTTGATTAGATTTGAAACGAGTATAACCTAAAGAATCAGTCAAATAGTCAAGGTCAAAGTACCACTCTTGACCCAAGCCCTAACATTAGGTTTATCTTTAAAGATATACTCAAGATAAGTGTATCTTCTAACTTTTTGCTGGATAAAATTTATAGAGACCCATAAGCCTTACTAAGAGGCTTGCATACCCAACAATAAAACCATTCACAACATTTCCCTCAAACTTTTCCCAAGTGGTGCACTGGTGTTAAGGATAGTCACATGACACCCAAAAATGTATTAAGGTGACTGATGTTGTGAACTTTCCCAGAGCAATAAGTTCATGTAGGGTGTTTTAGTTATGGGAACGAGTCACTAGCACCCTGTCACACATAACCAGCAGTAACTAAAATGCTACTGTCCAAAACATGTTAGGTAACTTAAGAGTCAGCAAAGCATAGTTCTTCTCTTTGCAGCCTCTATAAGGGTTCTATTCCTTTTCTTTTTTCCCCTCAGCAACCCCATTTTGTTGTGGGGTTCTGGCATTACTATAATCCCTTTTAATCCCCTTTGACCCACAGAGTTTAATTAATTTAGAATTTTTGAACTCTGTCCCATTGTCACACCTTCGCGCTTACCCTCCGAGTAATTAACAGTTCATGCAACTTAAGTTAATCCATAATCATTTCAAAAGTAAAGTATGCATTCGTGACCAAAAATGAAGTCAAGTAATGTATCCCATAGCGAGCCTAAGGTAAAATGAGTCTGTAAACCAATTTGTAAACAATCAAGTAAATGCATAAGTAAACAAAAGCATGTTCCCACCCACCAAAAAATATATGTCAACAACAAGTTAAAACATGGTGGCAATCAACTCACCTTGATCAAAAGCCCACGAACAAAAAATCCCAAATAATTCACACCGAATCTGCAACGATCTCTCGTGCCACGACCTATTATTATTTCGCTCTATTAAATACAACGTATTAAAAACGATCAACCGATGCGTACATCGTATCGACTGAAATCATACATATTTCTAATATTATACATACAAATATACAGTGATTAAGAAATCCACTTCCAGCGTCTTTAAACTTCATCCCTTAGTAATTATATGGAATAGATACTATTTTCCCCGTCCATTCCATAAGCTTATTCGAATATTTACCGAAAGTTACTATTTTTAGACCTTCCGTTTTTAGAATCAAACAGTGGTATTAAATAATTAATTGAAATAATATATCAACCGACCTTTAGTTTTTGACGCCCCGCAATGTTCTTATTTTAAAACTGAATAAACCTCGCGGCAAAGTAAAAACCGTCATTAGAACACCCCACTTTCGCTCGTGTTTCACGCGTAAGGCTGAAACGGACTCGAAAGTGCTCAAATCAATTAATTAATAAATCTGTCAGATTTAATATATATTAAAAATGACCTATTTTTCTACTAAAGTGTATATTCGCGATTTTCAATCCAGTTTCTTCTCGTTATTGTAAGTTTAAAAGTCCCGATTGAATACAAAACAACCGTTAAAAGAAAATAATTTGTATAATTTTGTGAAAACTAAAGTCTGACTTTTATCAAATCTCAATCCCGAATCCCATGTTTCGTGTTCCTTGCTCACAATTATCCGTTACAAAACGCGCCAAAGTCCGTTTTTAGTTCAAAACTCGTCTATACTATATCTAGTATCTCTTATACATTATTATCAATCCCGTTTTAAATATTAATATCAAATTTTACTTGGACGTTGCAAGTTTAAACATATTTCATCACATATACATTTTATCGATAAAATTAAACGAAATAATCGAATACTTTTAAATTAAACGCACCCTTTTCGGTGTCAACACAATCAAACGCAGACACCGTTTCAGTGTCACATAACAAACGCCAGAAAAAAACGAACCCATTTCCGTTGCAAACCAAACCCGACAAAACAACCCGACGCAATTTATAAAGTCTCGTGTTATATTTATTAGTCAAGTGTATAAACCAAACGAACCCTTGTTGTTTCGCTAAACCAGACGCATCCTTTGTTGTCTTCTCTAAACCCAAACGCACCCCGTGGTGCTTATTTCAAACCCAAACACACTCCTTGTGTGTTTCTGTTATCCCAAACGCACCCTATACATCAAACTGTCCAACCAAATGCACCTTTAGTGCTTGGCTGCCAAACCAAGCGTACCTTTGGTGCTTGTCTTTAATACCAAACGCATCCTTATTGCATTTACACAGCCAAACGCACCTCACGGTGTTTTTCTACTAAACCAAACGCACCCTAATCAGTTTCTTTATAAACCAAACGCACCCCAATGTGGTTCTACTCAAACCAAACGCACCCTTTTCGGTATAAACAGCAACCAAACGCACTCTTATTGATGGATATAACAACCAAACGCACCCCTTTGGTGTTTTCTACAAAACCAAACGCACTCTAGTCGTTTTCTACAAAACCAAACGCACCCTACCCTGTTGTTACACAACCCAACACACCTCTAGTGCTGCTGACATACCAACAAACGCACCCTTGGTGCTTTTTCTGGTAACCCACACGCACCCCTTTAGGCTGAAACAACACCTAACGCACCCTACGGTGCGGCTGTGTAAACCAAACGCACCCTTGGTGCAATCAAAAACCAAACCCACCCCTTGGTGGTGGCTGTTAAGCCAAACGCACCATATTTGGTGGTGGCAGCCACCCAAAACGCACCCTAATTCGCCAAAACAAACCAAACAGACCTAAATCTATTTATGAACCAAAACCAACGCACCCATTTCTGGTGCAACAAAACGAACGCACCCCTTTTTGGTTCCTAATAAATCAACGCACCCTTTTGGTGCTAAAATAACCCATACGCACCCTTTGGTGCTTGAAAAACGAACCAGACGCACCCTTGGTGGTCTGGTGGTGGCGGCAGCGAGGTGGTGGTGGCGGGGCTGTGGTGGTGATGATGTGATGATGATGACGATGATGGTGGATGTGGCATGGGGATGGCAGCAGTGGTGGTGTTATGGTGGCGTCGGTGGGGAGGCAGCCGGAGGAGGGGGCGGCGCGTGGCGGCGAGTGACCTAGTGGGTCGGATAGATCGGTTAACGAGGAACACTTTTGGTTTCGGCTGGAAAAGTCCGCCGGAAAACTTTTTCGGCGATGGCGGCGTGGTGGCCGGAGGTGGCTGACCGGCGACGGTGGTGGCCGGTTAATGAGGAGGGAGAGAGAGATGTATGAGAGTGTGTGTATATTTTATGGAAATGAAATAAAAAGTTATAAACTTTTTATTTATATATTAAAGTTATAAGAAAAGTGTAAGGTGTAATATAGTTGAGGGTTGATTATGTAAATATCACCCCAGGGACTAAATGTGTAATTGTTGAGAAACTTTTATAAAATATTGGTTCGGGACTCGTTTGAGTGACTTAACGGATGTTTCAAAATACGAAACTTGCGCCATTGTTTTCCAAATCATTTTTCTGATAAAAATGAGTATTTACTTGATAGTATTTCATAAATACATCGTAACATTTATATAAATATTTGTTATTTACTTGGTGACTCGGTTATGTCTCGTCCGAAAGTAAAAATAAAAACAAATTTCTAACCTAAATATTTGCGTTATCAACCAACGTTTTCGAATAAAATGATGACTAATTTATTAAATATTTTTATTTAATAAAAAGTGTTAATTAAATATAATTTAATTATTTTCTTGTTTCTAAATCTTGCGAGGGCATTTCAGTCACTTTCTGACTGTTTTCGGGTCTCGGGCAAAACTGAAAAGTTGTTAGGAATGTCGTTTTACATCAAATTGCTTTAGAGTCCGAATAATGAAAACGTGATTTAGCTGCTCGTTTTTGATAAATCAACTTAGGAATAACATATATCTCTTTTAAATATGTTCCGAAAAATTACCGGTTACGCGGTAATCGCTTTTATGTGACAATAAAAGACCAAAAGTCAAAAAGTCAAGTCAGACCCTAAAAGTCAAAGGGTAAAATCGTCATTCAAAATTTCGAAAATTCTCGGATGTTACATTACCTACCCCTTAAAGAAATCTCGTCCCGAGATTAAATTTGTGTTATCCGATTGTGTGACCAAGGAAAGACTTAAGGTTTAATAAACTCGTTCTAAACAAGACGCTGATAACTTTATTCAGCAAAATTCGGTGTTTCTACACTTCTCAATCTACCAAAAATTTTGGCTAGGTTTGTCCAGGATATTTAATCCATCAAAATGGGTATCTCAAAATATATCATTACAGATCTTATGACTGGTATAACCGCGTTATAGGGAAAGTCTCATTATAGTGAAAACCTCAAGAAGAAGGTGTAGTCGCGTGAGTATGTTTGTATAAGTTTCTAAATGTCCGAGGACGGAGTCTCGTTTCTACTATCTGTAATCTGTAAGTGTTCCATGATTCACATCACGTGGCTTTGTTATGTATGTAAGTACCCAACTTACTTGGCAGAGTTACTAGGATTATCGCGAACTAAGTCTTGCATACTAGCGGCCCGAAATGAATAGTCCAACTATCTGTTTTGGCGATAGGTGTTGTTCTCGTGTAGGGGAGTAGCTAACCTTTGGATAAAGTTGTATCAGTAGGGACCGCTCAGGACCCAACAGTATGCGACCATATAGTAAATTCTATAACAAATGGTGACGGGATATTGCACTCAGTCTGTTAGATCCGAACAAGACAGTTGTGATTGCAAGGACTTGCATAATGGCAAATGTAATACTTAAGAATGGATAAGGTAGCTCCAAGTGAGGCCTTAAGATTTTTGCTGAGTAGTAAGACACGATTGTGTCTCTAGACCCTTTTAACGGATTCTGATGATTATCGATTTCAGGTTCATACTCGTGGTCATTATCGGATACCTTTAGCTCAACTATTTATAATTTCTTATTATACATAAAAGAAGCGTCCAAAATTTATGTAAGTTTAGAAATGATAAAATTATGGTTCGTGTGATTTTTAATTTATTTATTTAACTGAAGAGGTCGTCCCATCATTTCAAAATAAATAATTATAAATCATCCTACTTAATAATGCCGGTGCATGCAATACGCGTTCTCTCATAACCGTCATGGTGGTTGACATGGACGAGGCATGTGTCTTAAGAGTATGGGACGAGTGATTTAAAATACTGTCTTTGGAAAGTCTGGGAGTAAAAATGCTCAGGGAGATCAAATAGAGTTCAAGATAATTATGAGTACTCGGTTAGAGTAAAAAGGTAAAGATCTCTATAAACAAATCAGTATAGCGATTATCATATCAATCTTCCTATTACAAGTCCCGCCTATACAAGACTTGCAATACTTAGATTCATACACAATCCCGTGTAAACAGAACTGTGACGGGCTATTGTTTATTTTAGCATGTATCATATCAAGCCTTCATTTTACAAGTCGCAAGCCTTTACAAGACTTGTTAATACTTAGGACGTCATACATATTCCATGTAACACAAAATTTCTGACGGTCTCTTCCTCGTTATGTAATACTAGATAGGTATTAATGCTACTCAAGAAAAATTTAACATCCTTAGAGACATTGTTTACTTCAATGTTCGTTCTGAGAACGATAGGAGATCATTGTGCAAATCAAATGTTAAGAAGTAGATGAGACATTGTATATCTCACTTACTTGGTGTTGACGTGTAGTATGAGACCACATTGTGCAGTCACCACATTGTCTTAAGAAATATTCTGGTATTTTTAATTTGTAATCGCTTATATAATTAAGCGTACGATATTACGCGAAGGGAATGCAAGCATATATTATATTATATCATATGTATGTCAAGTAAGCACTTAATTGCAGCAGTAAATGAAAGCACCATAAGCATGTAGCATGTTATGCACTTTGAAAATGTTTGATGTGGTGCAATGTTGTGAACAACGGTTATAGTCTTAGGGTAAGTATTCAACCTGTTCTCTATAACCAGGGCTCTGATACCATTCTGTAACACCAAAAAAATACAACAATGGCAGTCGGGATAGTACCCCATGGGGTGCTTACTTCATATACACAACGTAGATACAAGAGAAAGACCTCTAAATGTGTCGTTTGTTAAAATGTCTCGTTGATTTTTGATAATCAAAATAATAGTTGTCCCATAATTGTTCACCAATGAAAACTTGAATGTAAAGACTCCAATGCACATCAAATAATCCAAGCATCTAATTCACCTGAGAAAAACATGCTTAAAAGTGTCAACATTAAAGTTGGTAAGTTCATAGATTAGTTTAAATATGAATGTAAGTTTCAACAAATATATTTATCCACTGTGTCATCACAGTACCATGTAAAATGTTTATAAAATATGCACGACCCAATTTTATGTCACCAAAAGTCCCCAATATTATCCCAAAGAGTTTATATAAAGAATGCTATGGTTACTTTAATGTCACCAATGTACAATCATTTTTCCAAAGATTTTATAAAGAAGGCTATGGTTATTTTATGTCACCAAAAGTACCAATCTTATCCCAAAGATTTTATAAATAATGCATGACAAATTTAATGTCACAAAAAAGTACCAATTATGTATTGGTCGAGGGGGCCGTATTGAGTCCCTACGTAATTCGAAATGTTATATAAACGTTCGTTCCAGTGAGTAGATAGTCACCCGAACGGGGGTTGTCAATCCCGAATAGATCTATTTTATATCATTCACGTGGAATCACGCTTATAATGTTGTTACGGCGATAAGCTTAATCACTTTCGAATTATTTTCATATCGTTTAAAAAATAATAATGCCTGTTTTAAAATTCCGTTATTTTGTTACAAACAGATTATTTAATTATCTCTAAATTTTAATGTAAAAATAGAGCCTTTAAGTTTGTTTATACACAAATACGGTTTCTTCATAGAATGTGTTGAAGTCAGGATCCACACCCGAATGATGCTATTTCATAAATTCGCGATCACCCTCCCCAAGTGATTTACAGTTCATGACAGCTGTGACGATAGGGACTTGTATGTACCCTAATTTGGGCTAGTGATACAAAATTATGTATTCTATCATGGGGGTTCCCTCAAGAACACACGGCCATAGTAATGATTGTTGGTCCTCCCGCATGAGCCATTTCAAATCGTAATCCAGACAATCAGTTTCAATAGTAAAGTATGCATTTGTGCCAAAATAAGTCAAATAATGTATCCATAGCGAAGCTATGCAAATAAGTTTGTAAACCAATTTGTAAACAATCTGTAAACGCATTTGTAAACACAGCATGTTCTCACACAAAAAATATATGTAAAACCAGTAAACAGGCGGAGCTATAAATCACTTGATCAAGACCACGACAATATATCAATAAATCACAACCGATCTCATCGATCTCGGCCACAGACCCTATAATTATGCGCTTATAATATTACTCAGTATTAACTACGATCAACGTTGCGTACATCGTTAACACGAAATCTTAATATTTTTATACGTAGTCATACATATATACATGTGATGGATATCACTTGCGTGTTTTTAAACCTTATTCCGTAGTTTATTTATATGTATATTATACTTTTTTCCGCCCAATAATAATTATCTCTAATATTTAATGAAAGTGCTATTTTTAGCCTCTTCGTTTTTAAGACCGAAAAACAATGTTCTGTAAAATAATTTATTGAATTAATAGATCAAACGACCTTTAGTTTGGACCCGCTATGTCTTAATTTTTTTAAAACAGCATCTTGCGGCAAAGTAAAATGTCAGTACGAACAAACATTTCGTGTTTCGCCGGAAGGCTTGAACGGATCGAAAAGTGCTTTCAAATTCGTTTAATAATAAATACTGCCATTTTTAATATATATTAAAAAATAACTATGTTTTCTACTTAAGTGTATATTTCGGACATTTCGTTCCAGTTTCTTCGTCTATGGAGTTTTTAAAAGTCCTTTTTAGATCAAACGTCCGTCAAAATATATTTGTTAGATTTTGTACACACAAATGTCTAACTTTTCAACATATCGAACTCCGAATCCACGTTCTATTTTCTGATCAATGGATCCGTTAAAAACTGCGCCCAAAATCCGTTTTTAGCTCAAAAACTCATCTAATATTGCTTAGAGATTAATATTAATCCCGTTTTAAATATTAATATCACATTTTACTTAGACGTCGCAAGTTTCATTAGATTTTCATCACGTATACATTTTATCGATAATATAAACGAAATAATCGAATGCTTTTAAATTAAACGCACCCTTTTTGTGTCTGATTATCAAACCAAACGAATCCCCGGCTGTCCCGGCTGTTTGACAGCCAAACACACGCACTCGACCCGGCTGATGGACAGCCAAACGCACCCTCGTGTATATTATAACCCAAAGATGCACCCTAATCTATTGTTATCCTTAAAACCAAACAAACCTTTAAGTTGTTTCGGTTAAGCCAAACGCACCCTTGTGCGTGGCTGTTAAGCCAAACGCACCCTTAGCGTGATGTTTTACACATCGGGCCGAACACAACTAAATATGTCCTTTGAACCAAACGCACTCCTTGTGTAAACTCTACCCAACCAAACGCACCCTTATGGTGCATTTTCTTGTCTCAAACCACAACCTCTTTTGTAGAATACATCCTATCCCAAACGCCCTATACTCTTCTACATCAACCAAACGCAGCATAGACTGCCATTATTTAAAACCAAAACGCACTAGTGGCTGTCGCACAGCAACCAAACAAACTGGCTGCTGTCGACAGCCAACCTAAACCAGACATACCTTGTTGCAAACCAAACCCGACAACCCAACCCCTCGGCTGTCCCCGGCTGTCCCAACAGCCAACCCAGCAACCCGGCTTCTTTTGTTGTAACCCAACCCGACAACCACCCTCGACTCTGTGTCGGGTGTACCCGCAGCCAATCCGACACAAACCAACAAACAAACCACGACACACCCTCTCCGCTTACCCTACTACCAACGCACACCTTGCGGTTGTGAACCCAACTCGACACCCTCCCGGGCTGTCCCAAGCCTAAACCAACCAAGCAAACGCACCTTCTCGTGTTTAAAACTCCAATGCGACCTCTATCTCATTCTAAACCCAAACGCACCCTTTTCGTTATTAATAAAACCACAAACCAAACCGCACCCTCTTCGGTGCTATTATTAAATCCGACGCACCCTTGGTGGTAGTCGGTGGTGGCTGTGATGATGATGGTGGTGGTTTGATGATGATGATGACGAAAGGATGATGATGGTGGGGGTGGTGGTAGCGGCTGTGGTGTGGTGACGTTGGGAGGTCGGGTGTCGCGCGTCGTAGCAGAAGTGTTTAATAGGGGATCGAGTAGCTCCGCTCCATTGAGGAGCATCTTTGGTGTTGGCCGGAAAACTCGCCGGAAAAGTTTTCCGGCGGCGGCGGTGGTGGAGGCCTGGCGGTTCTGGTGGTGTCGGACTAATTGGGAGGAAGAGGGAGTGTGTTATAAGTTTGTGTTGTGTGTTGTATAAAGATTGAATGAAATGAAAAAAATATATAAAAGTTTTATTTATAATAACTTTAAAAAATAAGTGAAAGTTGAAATAGTCCAGGGTTTGTTTTGTAACTTTTTTAGTATAGTTTTTGATCGAAGAGCTTCGGGAACTCGTTTGAAGATTAACGGGACGATTTCAAATTCGAAACTTGCGCTATTGTTTTTCTGGGGAATCTCTTTTGATAAAATTGGTATTCACTTCGATAGTATTTCATGAATATTTTATATATTTAATAAAATATCTGTTATTCATTGTGTGGACCGGTTTTTGCATCTCGTTCGAAAGAAGAAAATGGATTTAAGCTCGAGTATGCGCGTTATCAAAACGTTTAATTAAAAATGATGGTTAATTTATTGTATTTAATATTTTTATTAAATAAATCTGATAATTAAAAAACAAATTTTAATTATTTTTTGTTTTTTATTGGTTGTCGGTTGTATGTTGTCCGTATAATCTTTGCGGTGTTGTTTTAGCCCTTTTCGGCTCGTTTCCAGGTCTCGGGCAAAACTGAAAAGTTGTCAGGAATATCATTTCCATCAAACTTGCTTAGAGTCCGAGTAGTCAGTGAAAACGTGATTTAGATGAGGTTCTTATAAGTCAAGCCAGATCCTAAAAAGCAAGATTGTAATAGACATTCAAAAATTCGAAAAAATTCTCGGTTGTTACAGTTTAACCTACCCCTTAAAGAAGTCTGGTCCGAGATTAAATTTTGTTATTCCGATGTGTGCCAAAGAAAGACGTAAGGATTAATCGTTCTAATCAAACGCTGATAACTTTATTCAGCAAAATTCGGTGTTTCTTCACTTCCAAATCTAACAATAATTTTGGCCAGGTTTGTCCCGGATATATTCAATCCATACAAAATGGGTATTCAATTATATCATTACAGATCTTATGGGCTTGTAATAAACCCGCGTTATAGGAAAAGTCTTCATTATAATTATAACCTGAGAAGAAGGTGTAGTAGCGTGAGTATGTAGTATAAGTTTCTAAATGTCCGAGGGACGGGTCTCATTTCTGCTATCTGTATCGGTTCCACTGTTCAACATCAACGTGGCTTTGGATGTAAGTACCCAAATCTTACTTGTCAGTACTAAGGTTGTATCGCACGCCTAAGTCTTCCTACTAGTGGCCCGAAATGGATTATGTCACCACTATCTGTTTGTACGATAGGTGTTTATCTCGTTTAAGGGGAGTTGCATTACCTATTGGATAAAGTTGTATCAGTCGGGACCGCTCCAGGACCCAACAGTAGCGACCATAACGTCAATACTATAACAAATGGTGATGGGATATTGTACTCAGTCTGTTAGCTCCACAGACAGTTCGTGATTAGCATAGATTGCAATGGCAAAAGTAATACTTAAGAATGAGATAGGTAAGCTCCAAGTGAGGCCTTTAAGAATTTGCTGAGTAGTAAGACACGATTGTGTCTCTAGAACCTTTTAACGGATTCTGATGATTATCGATTTCAGGTTCATTCTCGTGTCATATCGGATTACCATTAAGCCCACTCATTTATAATTTCTTATTTACATAAAGAAGCGTCCAAATTTTATGTCAAGTGAGAAAATGATAAACTTATGTTCGGTGATTTATAATTTTATTTAATTTTAATGAAGAGGCGTCCCAATCATTTCAAATAAATTAAATTTTAAATCATACTACTTATAATCCCGGTGCAATATGCGGTTACTCTCATAACCTTCATGGTGGTTGACAGACGATGCCATGTGTTCTACTGAGTATGCGGACGATGTGCGATTTAAACTAGTCTTTTGGAGCTGGGATTAAAAATACTGCAGGCGAGTGAGATCAAATAGTGTTCAAGTAAATTAATGAGTACTCGGTTAGAGTAAATAAGGTAAAGATCTCTATAAACAAATCACAGTATTATTAGCGTTATCATATCAATCTTCCTATTACAAGTCCGCCCATACAAGGGACTTTGCAATTCTTAGATTCTTACACAATCCAGTTTGTAAACAGAACTGTGACGGGCTTTGTTAACATAGCAATTATCATATCAATCCTCATATTACAAGTCCAGCCGATACAAGGACTTTTTGTAATACTTAGATTCATACATAATTCCATGTAAACAAAATTTTGACGGTCTCCGTGTAATACAATATAGTATAATGCTATAAAGAAAAAAATAACATCCTTAGAGACCATTGTTTAACTTACAATGTCTGAGAACGAATGAGATCATGTGCAACTCACATAGGTCTAAGACTGTAAGATGAGACCATTGTATAAACCTCAAATGTCTGACGAGTAGAATTGAGGACCATTTGTGCAACCCACAATGTCGTAAAATATATTCTGGTATTTTATTATGTAATCTTATATAAATAAGCGTACGATTTATACGCGGTAGTTTAGGGAATGCAAGCATATATATAGGTATTACTATATGTATGTACGTAAGCACTTAATGGAGCAACGTAATGATAATGCACATAGCATGTGCATGTATGCATTTTGAAAATGTTTGATGTGATGCAATGTTTGTGAAAACGGTTATAGTCTAGGGTAAAATATGCAACCTAGTTCTCTATAACCTTGGCTCTGATACCAATCTGTAACACCCCCAAAATATCAACAACGCAGCGGAATACCACTTGGGGTGCTACTTCATAATACACAGCGCTAGATACAAGAGAACGACCTCTAAATGTGTCGTTTGTAAAACAATCTGTTGATTTTTCTGAAATCAAAATAATAGTTGTCCCATAATTGCATCACCATGAAAAACTTGAATGTAAAGACTCCAATGCACGTCAAATAATCCAAGCATCTAATTCCCCTGAGAAAAACATGCTTAAAAGTGTCAACATTAAAGTTGGTGAGTTCATAGATTAGTTTAAATATGAATGTAAGTTTCAACAAATATATTTATCCACTGTGTCATAAACAATAGTACCTGTAAAATGTTTATAAAATATCCTAGCGGGAACCATTTTATGTCACCAAAAGTACCAATATTATCCCAAAGATTTTATAAAGAATGCATGGTTAATTTAATGTCACCAAAATGTACCAATCTTATCCCAAAGATTTTATAAAGAATGTCATGGTTTAATTTAAATAGTCACCAATAAAATGACCAATGCTATATCCCAAAAGATTTTTAGAATAATGCATGACAAAATCTAATGTCACAAAAAGTACCAATTATGGTATATTGTGTCGGGGGGGCCGTTAATAGTCAACGTGAGCCGACATGTTATAACGTTCGTTCCCAGTGATAGCTAGTCACTCGAAAGGGGGTTGTCAACCCCGAATAGATCTATTTTATATCATTCGCGTGGACATCACGCTATAATGTTCATTACATGCGATAGCTAATCACCCGAACAGAGATCCACACCCGAATAGATCTATTTCATAACATTCGCGCTCACCCTTCAAGTGATTTACAGTTCATGAGCTGTTGACGTTATAGACTTGTATGTACCCTAATTTGGGCAGTGATACAATAATGTATTCCCTCATGGTGTTCCCTCCAAGAAACACCCGGCTGTAATGATTGTGGCCCGCAGGCGCCCAATCAAAATCGTAATCCGGGACAATCATTCAAAAAGTAAAATATGCATTTGTGACAAAATATAAAGACAAATATGTATTCCCATAGCGAGTATATGCAAATAAGTATGTAAACCAATTTGTAAACAATCTGTAACGCATTTGTAAAACAAGCATGTTCTCACCCCAATATATATGTAAAACAGTAAAAACAGGGGAGTAAAAACTCACCATTGATCAAAGCGCGATATCAAAATAATCCAAATAAATCAACCCGAATCGCACTGATCTTCGGCACGACCTATAAATTATGACGCTCTTTTATAATACACGTATTATACGATAACGATGCGTACATCGGTACCACGAAATATACATATTATTATATGTATACATACAATATACATGTGGTGAGCAAAATCCACCTTTGGCGTTTTTAAACCTTTATCCTTTTGTATATTATATGTCATATATTACTTTTTTCCGTTCACCTATATAACTGTATCTTAATATTTAAAGAAAGTTACTATTTTTAGACTCTTTGTTTTTAGAACCGAACAATGTTCTTAAAATAATTAATTGAAATAATAGATCAACGACTTTATTAGTTTTTGGGACGGCTATGTTTAATTTTTTAAAAAGGACAATCCTCGCGGCAAAGTAAAATGTCATTACGAACAACTTTCGTGTTTCGCTGGAAGGGCTTGAAACGGGACTCGAAAGTGCTCAAATCGTTTAATTAATAAATCTGCCATTTTTAATATATATTAAAAATAACCTATTTTTCTACTAAAGTGTATATTTCGATTTCGTTCCAGTTTCTTCGTTATTGGAGTTAAAAAGTCCCGTTTGATATCAAACAGTCCGTCTATAATATAATTCTGTTATATTTTGTACACCAAGTCTTAGACTTTTCAACATATCGAAACTACGTATCCCACGTTCTATTTTCCTGATCAAAATGAACGTACAAAACTCGCGCCAAAAATCCGTTTTAGCTCAAAAAAATCATCTATTATTGCTTAGAGATTAATTATTTATCAGTTTTAAATATTAATATCACATTTTACTTAGACGTCGCAAGTTTCATTAGATTTTCATCACGTATACATTTTATCGATAATATAAACGAAATAATCGAATGCTTTTAAATTAAACGCACCCTTTTTGTGTCTGATTATCAAACCAAACGAATCCCCGGCTGTCCCGGCTGTTTGACAGCCAAAACAACTCACACTTCGAACCCGGCTGTACGGAAAGTCCACCAAACGCAAACCTCGTGTTATTTATAACCCAAAGAGGCACCCTTATCTATTGTATCCTTAAAACCAAACAAATCTTTAGTTGTTTCGGTAAGCCCAAACGCACCTTGGTGCGTTGGCTGTTAAGCCAACGCACCCTTAGCTGTTTTGACAGCCAAAACGCACCTAAATATGTCCTTAACCAAACGCAATCCTTATGTAACTCTACCTATCCAAACGCACGTCATATGGTGCTTTTGTCCAAACCAAACACCTCTTTGTATAAATCCATATGCAAACGCCCCTAATTGCTTTCTACATCAACCAAACGCAGCCTAGCTGCCATAATTAAACCAAACACACCTAGTGGTTGTCGCACAGCCAACCAAACAAACCCTCGACTGCTGTCGACAGCCAACCAAACCCGACACACCTTGTTGCAAACCAAACCCGACACCCAAACCACCGGCTTGTCCCCGGCTGTCCCAACAGCCAACCCAGCAACCCGGCTTCTTTTGTTGTAACCCAACCCGACAACCCCTCCCCCCGGCTGTCCCGGCTGTCCCCGCAGCCAACCCGACCCAAACCAACAAACAAACACGACACACCCTCTCCGTTAACCCACAAACCAACGCACCCTTGCGGCTGTGAACCCACAACCCGACACCCTCCCCGGCTGTCCCATAGCCAAACCCAAGCAAACGCACCCTTCTCGGTGTTATAAACTCCAAGCGCACCCTAATCTATTCCAAACCAAACGCACCCTTTTCGTTATTAATAAAACCACAAACCAAACCGCACCCTCTTCGGTGCTATTATTAAATCCGACGCACCCTTGGTGGTAGTCGGTGGTGGCTGTGATGATGATGATGATGACGAAAGGATGATGATGGTGGGGGTGTGGCTGGTGTGGTGTGTGGTGCTCCACTCGGGGCTTTGTATAAATAAGATCTACTTTGGTGGCTAGCCTGGGCTGTGGTGGTGGACGTGGGGGTGGTGGTATTTTGTCGGCGGTGTGTAGGCGTGTGTTATAGGGGATCGGGTAGATCCGTTGATGAGGAGCATCTTTGGGTTTGGCCAGAAAACTCGCCGGAAAAGTTTTCCGGCGGCGGCCGGTGGTGGCCGGCGGCGGTGGGTGGTGGCCGGATAATTGGGGAAGAGAGGGAGTATATGAGAGTGTGTGTGTGTATAAAGATGGAATGAAATGAAAAAAATATATATAAAAGTTTTATTTATAATAAAACTTTAAAAATAAGTGACAAGTTGAAATAGTCCAGGGTTTGTTTTGTAACTTTTTAGTATAGTTTTTGATAGAAGCGGTTCGGGACACGTTTGAACGACTTAACGGACGATTCAAATCTCGAAACTTGCGCCATTGTTTTTCGAATCATTTTTCTGATAAAAATGAGTATTCACTTGATAGTATTTCATGAATATTTTATAATATTTAATAAAATATCTGTTATTCATTTTGTGGACCGATTTCGTCTTGTCCTGAAATAAAAATGGATTTAAGCTCGAGTATTCGCGTTATCAACAACGCTTTTAAATAAAAAAATGATGACTAATTTATTTAATATTTTTATTAAATAAATATTGATAATTAAAAACAAATTTAATTATTTTTGTGTGTCCGCGTTGTATGTTGTTTGTTAAATGTTTGCGGTGTTGTTTTAGCCCTTCTCGGCTCGTTTCCAGGTCTCGGGCAAACCTGAAAAGTTATGTCAGCAATATAAGTATCACATCAAATTGCTTTAGAGTCCGTGTCGTGGAAACGTTGATTTAGATGATTCGTCTTCTTATAAGTCAAAGCCAGAGATCCTAAAGTCAAAGATTGAATCGTCATTCAAAAATTCGAAAATTCTCGGATATTACAGATTGCTTGTTTATGTTTATCAGTTTATACTTGTTTACGTGCTTTTGTATGCGACCTATCATTCAACTGGATCTAGTGATACAAACCAAGTAATCTAGATGTCGGGATGGCTTTCCATATATGATTTTATATCATCTAGACCAATTTGTATGCATGAATATTATAACCAATCTTTGCCCTTAGATTGTGGGTTAGTTAGACCGGTAGGTGACCCTTAGGATCAACAAGTACGTTCTCAATTAATTGGTAAAGACTTGGTTAGTGGACTACTAGTGTATAAATTGTCATTAAGTAGTAAGTGGGTAAAGTTTCTATGAGCTAGGGTTTAACAAGATCACCATTGCTTTAATCCCTAAGATAGATTATAATCAGCAAATAAGGATGCTTTATGAGGATACGTTTAATTGTGACATGATTGAGGGGTTTTCACACTATAAATATATATAATATATAATAAAATATAAAATATATAAAATAATATAAAAATCAACAAGGTGCAATGATTACCGAGAAGTGAGATTATAGAGTGTTCCCGGGTGTTTATCCCCAACGGAGGCGGAAATGGAATAATCGATACATCGAAGATTTGAGTTTGAGGAAGGAATTGATTTGGGAAGTTAAAAAGTCAAATTAGATAATACCGAACTAAACGTTAAGAAAAACTAGAAAATTTAGAGATTAAACTAGAAAACGAGGGCCCGAATCCCGAACAAAAGGGGGAAAACCTAAAATCTTTAAAAATAACTCTACGGAGAAATTTTCACTTCTAAACTACTCTAGGGATCAAATAACGAAGAATGAAAAAGACTAGACTGAAAACGGAGTTCGTTTGACCCAAAAACGAGTCAAGACAAAAAACCGCACCCGGACCGTGCTTTAAAAAGTAAAAAGTTGTAAAAATGACCCTACGAAATTTTTTATATTTTTCCTACAAACTAGATGATAAAAGAAAATTTTCTAAAAAAGCAAAATATTTTTTTGATAATTTTTGTATTTTTTATGAATTAAATAAACTTTTAACTAAATTAAATTATAAAAAATATTAAATGATTACAAAAAATTCTGAAAAATTTACAAAAAAAATCATTTACTCTATAGGTTCCTACGGAAAACTAAGAACAAAAAGAAAGCTAAAGAAATATGCCCCAAATAAGCAGTTTGCAAGCTTATAGCTTATGGGCTCAAATACACCTTAAATACTAAGGCCCTTGAGTCTTTAACGAAAAAGACCCAAGGGCGCAGTGGTAAGAGGTGTGTGTTATAAAGGGGATGTATCGCTTGGTCCCGGGTTCGAGTCTTGCTCACCCGGGCCAAGTGTCTTCCCCTTTTTTTATTTTTCCTAAAGTCTAGGGTAGAAAGTGTAAGAAAATAAACTAAAGGGTAGGCGGGCAAATTATGAATAATTTACACTACAATGCAAACTGGTACCCCTGAACTAATGGAAGAGATACAAAATAGACCTCGCGACTTGACTTATTTTTGGCTTTTTGAAAAATTGAGATTTAGCAAAAACTTAAAACATGAAAGTTACTAATGAGCTTATACTAAACAACTTTAACAAATGCATTTTTTACTTTTATCAAAAGAATAAGCTAGAAAATACAGCTTAAAAGTGGCAGTTTGGTTTAAAATGGCTTAAAGGCTAAACAAGCTAAGTCTTGGGATACTTTGAGGACAACTAAGCTAGAACTAAGGACTAGATAAGCTAAAAGGGACCTAACCTAATCTAAATAAGCTAAAAAGACTAAAAGTTTAAGGCTAAATAAGCTGGGACAAAGGCTTAATGACAGAGAGCTTAAAGAGAGCTTAAGAGGCTAAAATGTTTAAGACTTGGGCTTTTTACACAAATTAAGCCAAGGAAAAAGAAACTTTAGCAAACACAGCTGATTGCTCAAACCAAATAAGCTGTAAGGACCACAATGTGCTTATGAAATTAAGCTAATAAGCCAAGAGATGGCATAAAATCCACAGCAGTTACTAACTAAGGAGTTAGTATGTTTGGAAATGTGGGACTATATATAGCTTTATAAGCTAAAAAAGGAAATAAGCCATCTAAAGCTATCTGTTCTGACCTAATAAGCTTCTAAGAATCTGAATTGGACAACTAAAAGATATGAATAAGCTAGAAAGAAAAACAAGCAGTCCCTACATCTAAGTCATATGAAAACAGCCAAAAGGCAAGTTGAGGCTTGAAAATAAGCCCACAAATGAGCTTTCTAAGGTCTAAAACTTTGAGGGCTTATTTAAGAGCTTAAAATAAGCCAAAAACTTGGGCTTAAGTGTGCTTAAAGGCTGAGAAAAATAGCCCTGTGATAAAGTCTCCCCTTTGCACCAGGGTGAGCTTAAGGGCAAATCACAAAGGACTTATTTGACAGCTTATTTTAACGCTGCTCAAATAGTCTAAACACCACAAAAAAAAAAAAATTAAGCTTCAAACAGATTGAAGTGGTCTATGAAGGGGGCTTGTGCACCATTTTCAACTTTTAAATACATTTTTATACTTGTTTTATTTTTGATGATGAAAAAGCTCTTTTGGTTTTTAGAAACTGTGACAAAAGAGACTTGGTGATTTTTGACTTATAAAGTCAAAGGAACAAAGGTTGTTTTGACAGCTCTTTTAGACACACAAAACACAAACTTTTTGATGCACAAACTCAAACCACAAGTGCTTAACTAAATAAGCACTTGTGGTGTTGTTAAAATTCTAACAGTTTCAAGGAGTGCTTATAAACCTTTGAAAAACAATTTTCCAACTAAAAGACTTTTAAAACAGTCTTTTTACACTAGCTTTAAAACTTTAAGCTTAATCAAACAATTTACTCAACCCATGTTAAACTCTTTTGACCGTTTTTAAGGCTTATACAAACACCCTTTACTTTAAAACTGTCAAACTAAATGCACTCAAAATCTATCTAAAAGCTAAAACAGCTTAAACTTTTTATCCACTTCTACTAAAAATGACCTAATTAAACTATATAAGCTATAAATTGCCTAGCTTATTTGGAAAAATAAGCTAGATTCTCTACTAGCTTATTACACTAATGTGACAGTTTATAAAGAGAAACTAAAGTTACACACATTAAATCTAATGAGAACTTACAACATATAAATAACAAGCCTAAACAAATGTTTTTGCAAAGATTAGAAGCAAATAAGCTAATATCTTAAGCTAAAAAATTAAGCTAAGTTAAAATTGGGAAATGAAACCTTGGATTTTTGTTGTCTCAGAACCAAGCCACTCTTTCTGAGTGAGTGGCTTAAAACCTGAACTTAATGGCTCCCAAGCCTCTAAACCTTGAGCTTAAAAGCTCAATAAGCTGTTAAGAGCTTGTTACCTCCTTGTTGCTTCCAAAGTGAATTTCATGTGCTCAAATGTCATTGTTTTGATGTAAATGGATTTAAGTGAGTAAGTTAATAACTTTTAACAAGTTTCCAGCTGAATTTGAGCTTATTAACAAGAATAAGCTCAAAAGAGCTTATTGAGAGCTTATTTAGTAAAAATAACTTAACTTTTCATTAAAACTGAGAATTAGAATTACATAAAAGAAAGTAGCTTTAAAGACAATTAAACTATTTAAAAAACTACACTAAAAACGACTTAAAAACTGACTACCAGCCACAATGGCTTTACAAAGCTATATATAGGAAAACGACTAGGGTCTTGCTCTCTTCTCTTTTTCTTCACTTGTGTTTCTTTGAACACACATAAAAGGGGTGTGTTTGTTGTGAGAGTGGTTCACAGCCTCTAATCTTGGCCCTTCAATCCTTTAAAAATCATCTTGGTCGTCGAAATGAGCTTAGGGGGTTGTGAGATTGCCAACATGGCACATTTGTAACTGGGAAAGGTGGTGGAGGAGGGGGAAAATGAATATCCATGGGGGAATTGGGTTTACAGGGTAAAAGAGGGATAGTTAACCCGTGACTTGGGGAAGACAAAAATGGGCGGGAAAATTTGTTTGTACGAGTTGGGGAGACACAGAGTGTGGGTTTGAGAACTTGGCAATCTTGGCCCCTCATGGTTATTTGTTGGATTGCACCCGTCGTCCTTATGGTTATATAACTTTGGGGACTTGGCAAAACAAGTCCCCAAGAGTTATATAACTCTTTGCAAGATTCGTCCTTGGTGTATACAAGTTATGGGAGTTGGCAGTTTTGCCCCTTGTACTACACCCCCCCACTTGTTATTTTGCCAAAATGGCAGTTTGGCCCCTCTCTTCTCTTTTCCTCTTTTCTTCTTTAAAAATAAGTTTAGGGATTTACAATTTCAATCCCTAAACTTATATTTTCTTGACTTTGGCCTCGGAGTTGACTTGGGTTGACTTTGCCTTTGACCAGTTGACTTTTCTGTTGACTTTTTGACTTGATTGACTTTCCGGCTTTGATTTGGCTTTGTCTTTCACAGTCTTTTCTATTCCGAGTCTGGTTTTGTCGTTTTGGCTTTGTTTTTCGTCCTTTTCTTAGTTATCCGTTCCTGCACAATACAATTAGCAAAACAAGCATATATTTGGCATTTTAAGTCCGTTTTTGGTTATTTTAGCTTGTTTTTAAAGGTAAAAGGTATGTGTATTTAAGCACATACCAGTAATTAATAAAACTTTAGTGGTTTAATTTTAAATAAATTATATGGAGTTAAGTGTGAATTTATAAATTTACAAGTTTTGCTATACATTTAAAAAATAAACAAAGAACCCCTTAAATTTTATACTCCTCGACTTTAAATTTTAAAATAAAACAAAGGTAAACAATTTCTTACTTCCAAACAAAGATTTAACATTATTTAATCGCATCCCAAATTTACTCGAAGACTTTTCATTATCGGCCTGAAATCATGTTGTACAACCAAATAGAAATACACCGAAGCACATAAACTATCGTAATTAAAGAAAAAAAAGTTTTTTAGCTATTCATTGATAAGTTTAGAAGAATTACATTTTCTTTTTTTTAGTTTAATACGTATGACAATTCTAACTGAATTTCTGAAAAAATATTTATTTCATTTACATGTGTATATGCATATAAATAATATAAAACAATCTTGGGCCACTTTTATATCATAAAGATGTGTTGGTGTCGGGAAAAAAAGATAAAACTATTTTTACATTTGTGTATGAATTTTTCATTCTCGATCTAAAACTCATGTTGTACAACCAAGTAGAAAATCACTAAATCACATAAATTATCGAAAATAATAAAATGGAGGTTCACTTGAGCGACTCAAGGCTACCTAAAAGGGTGGTTTCGCTGGGATTAGTTGGCTCACAATGTCGAGTCAGAAAACAGGTAAATCAAAAGAAAAACAAATTACTAATTATCCTCAAGTTCATATACTACGTAATATATATAAAATATTTAATGAATCTCTTTCTATTCATATGATTTCAATAATTCTTTATAACATATTGTAACTTATAAAACAGAAAAAATAAAAATTATACATATATATATATAATATATTGTCTAAGCCCCGTACATGCACGAGTATTAAAATTAGTAGATAGTAAGATATAAATTGATATAATTGTAAAATTTTGTAAGGACATATAAATCTGCTTATAAAAAAATGAGTTACCTAAAATATAATTATTTTTTTCTAAAACATCAAATGTTACTTTACGCCTTATAAAGTTAATCTCTTTTTATAATTTTCTTTACCATCG
>BQNB010073928.1:0-31959 GCA_026074375.1 Tanacetum coccineum
TGGCGCCGCTGCCGGGGAGTGAAAATTAATCTTGATTTTTATTTTGATATTTTGGTTTTTAACATTAGATTAGATCTAATCCGTAGGATTAGTGTATATTCTTGTATATTCTGTAATATTTGTATATTTATATTTAATTGTTTGCTTGTATATATTTATGTGTTTAATTGTTTGCGCCTTTAAATTGTTTATCTTAAATACACTGTTCTGGTCGACAATTGAATACGGCGTATCCACTACGGCGCATCTAATTTTCTGTCCAATACAACGTATCCATCCCAACTGATTAATACGGTGTATCCACTTCCATTAGATACGGCGTATCGGTCATCTGATAAAATTCTTTTCCATACTCGAACTTAAGGCCCAAATTTTTTATATACCTTTCTCTGCTGGTTCTACTGATAATCTTCTGGATATTTTTCAGTAAGAATGACAAAGGTTATCAAAGGAGAGTTTGAGAAAATTAAGGACGTTAAGGTCAAGGATGTTCCACTCACTTGCGATGCATCACTTGAAGTTTTCAACGATGAAGTCAGCCGATTAAGCAAAATGGATGATGATTTATTCACATATGAATTTAAAGTTGCTGACATCCCATGTGACTCAAAAATGGATAATGACTCAGAACAAGAAGCTGATGATGATATGGGATATGATCCGTCTGATGTTGCATTTATTGAATGGTTGAGATAAAAAAATTTCAACTATAAGACAATGGATCATTATACTATGAAATCATTATGGATTTATTGGATCAGAGGAGATGATGAAGTAGAGCTCACTGATGAGGAATCTTCTGATAATGATGATGAAATTGCTAAAGTCTTTAAGATCGACACTAATATATTTGACTACGAGACACCTCTCTGTTCAACATTTAATGAATTTAACTACCTTTTTAAGGTAGATCCGGACTTACTTACAAAGGATATTATAGGGTTGAAGACCTATGAAGATTACAAATACGATTGGATCTATGAATGGAATAAGGATGTACCATGGGTAGATGAGAAACCATGGACTGACGTTGGAATTTGGACCAAACCTACACCCGTTAAACATACTTGGAAGCCATTCAATTATAAGACTGGATGTTCGGAATGGCCAATATGTGGTTGAAAGAATGATGGATACTGTAATAGAGGAAATTTACCCGGAGCTTACATAATTGGAAATCAACTCCATTATCAGGATTACGAGTGGTACAAAGCTTTGGAGGATTGTAAATTAAAGGAAGAGGCTTTAAGAAACAAAGCTATCATGGAAGGATTTATCAAAGAAGATGACGATGAGTCACGTTACGAACAAAAGAGACAATGGAATACTTATACAAACTACGATGATGCTTATGAGATAAATCATGAACATAATAAGAGTGAAGAATTTTGTGAAATTCAAGAGCAACCAGTGTGCAATATAAGAAGATATATGATGATCAAATTTTCATTTAATGATGATGAAAAGTATGTTGATGTAAAAGAAGATGAATACGACGATCTTACTGTTACAAGAAAAGAGGCATGTCGAGCTTACTAAGAAATCTTTCAAATTATGGACGAAGGATGGAAGGTGACGCATACCAAATAATAAAGAGAAGCTAAAGAAAAGTCTAACTTAAAGACTTCACTGTAAACAAAAGTGCTTCCCGGGAGACAACCCGAATTGTTATTTAATTTTGTTATCGAGTCTATCTTCCCAGTCATCAATACGGCGTATCCTCTCCATACCATATGATGTATTGATTGTCTGGACGTTATTATTCTTTATTTTATTGCACATTAAAAACATTATTGTCAAATTTTGAATACGGCGTATTCACTAAACTGATACGCCGTATCCACAGCCTGACCCGTAAATAGTTTGTTTAGTTTAGTTTAAATTAACTGTAGGTACCAAGATAGGAATGCACTTGTTCTTCCTATATTTTATACAGGACCTCGAGAAAGAAATATCGACGAAGTTGGTGGAATGCATATTTTCTGGAATTCTATGTGTGTGCTGTTCGTGCTAGGATTCAGACACTTTTTTAGCACACAATCTTGCTCATAAACGCAACTTGGAGAATCTACCGAGCAAATATCAGGGGAGTTTCTCATTCTAATTCTTTTTAAATTCCCGTATTTAATGTTTTATATATACAACGAGGACGTTGTATAATTCAAGTGGGGGGATGGAATTAGAATGTTTACTTGTCCTATTTTTCACATTAAAATGATTAAAATGCTTAAATTATGCTCAAATTTAAAATTTTTTCAAGCATACTTTTGTGAAATTACTTGATACATAACCCGCACACAATAACCCTTGTTAGATATTGTGAGGATTTAGCCTTTCTGTTTCCAAATGTTTACCTAAATTCCACAAAATATGAGTGTGCCGGTGATGTTGTAGACTTTAGAACTTGGCTTGGTATATCTATTCGAGACCACAATAATGAGTATTATGGATTTAATTAGAGTAACTTGTTTAAATTGGTAAATTTTAGGATTACACCCAAATCGCCTTTACATGTTGTTTATTAACTAACTACACCGGTTAGTTAACCTCCAGTTTAAACCCTTTTCCACTCTCATCTTTAGAGTGAAGATCCACTAGAACAACCCGTAGAGCCAATCCTTTAGGAATTACACCAACTATTTGTTTCGTTACACCCTTACACCTTAACCTACCCTGTTAGATTAAGTTTTATTACAGTTTGCTAGTTGCCTTAAAGCGTAAATGTTTTGTATTTCCTGAGTCCTTGTATCATTTATCTTCTTTGAGGCGTTTAGAAAATTTGCACAACTGGACCGAATGGAAAAGTTGCATATAGTCAAAGCCTCCAATGTGATTTTACTACCATCACAATTATTGGTGAATCCAAAGACGAAGGAACTACCGAAGGAATTACCTAGAATTATTATGATCGTGAAGATGGTGAAAACACCACCGAGAATTAAAGTTTAGTTACAAAGACAAAAATCAAATTGCAAGAAAAAAAAGGGAGAGAAAGAAAGTTTGAAGATAATCGTTTCACAAAAGAGCATTACCGAAGGAATTATACGAAGGATCGATTATTCGTTGATACGTTGACAAAAATCAACGATGTAGAGTATTATACAAAGTGGAAGATATCGCCACTTACCTTGTACAGTATGTAAAGTTTTAGGATGATTGGGGAGTTGATCGTTATGGGAACGCCAACTTATGTTGTTGTTTTTGATCTATGATCAAGACGTTGTAAATAGTTGTGTCTTTATCATGGTTACGGTCGGGAAAAAGTGTCTAGCAACTTGTACTTTAAGCCTTACTTTTTGTTCTTAATTTTATTTAAACAACTAATTTACTGCCCTCTACCTAATGATTAACTTTGGTTTGACGCGAACATGAGGAGCCATTCGTAAACATACATCGTTCTATTCTGCGTTATCCGGCCATGTATGCATGTCTTGTACCTTGTTGGTTTACGACTTTTGGTGAAAGTTAGAAGATTCCTACCCTATATCATTCTTCATCTAAACCGTTGGTTAAATTCAAATGGGGATGTGATCGAACGCTCATGTCTATCCTGGCGTTCCAGGTGTGTAAGTGTGCTTCAGCTGCCTTGTTAGAGTGGTACTTTTGGTGAAAGATTGTAGAATGATCAAACCGTACGCCTTTCCATACAAAAACCCATATTTACCTTTATAAACTTGTTACTCCTTGGCTTTAGTGGTGGAGATGTGTATCCTTGCCAAGCTTATGATAGAATACTCGTCACGACCAAGCAATTGAGCGAATTAGTTACATGTTACCACATAGATTAGTTGAGTGATTTAAGTGTTTTCATCTTCCTATTTCATGAGGTGTTTGGTTGTGTACTTGTAATAGATCGAATAAATGCTTTAACGGAAAATATCCTTAGGGATACACTTTTATAAACTTCTAAAGGCTACTTGAGGACAAGTAGGATTCAAGTGGGGGTATATTTGATGACATCAAATAACGTCTACTTTATAGCATCATTTATCTCACGATGTTAACCCATTTTGTATAGTTATTGCAAAGAATTGTTCGTTTATATTTGAGAATTGCAGTAATTATGGAGTAATTGGTGAAACATAGCAAAAGGCGCGCATTCTGGAGCTTAAATGAAGATATTTTGAAGATTACTATTCTGAAGACCAATACGCCGTATCCATCAAGAAGATACGGCGTATCCATTCTTGCACTCACCAAAGACCACAGAAGAATAAAGAGCAATACGCCATATCCAGAGGACTCAATACGCCATATTCAAGATATGGAATCAATATAATATTTTAGAAGATATCAAACGTGGTCTCTACTCCAAGAAATCCCCAATACGCCGTATCCAACCCATTGGATACGCCGTATTGAACCGACTTCCAGACATTATAAATAGAAAACTCAAAAACGAGTTTTAAGTGTGCTAAATCATATTCTCAATACCTAAACCACAAAAGTTGATTTTCAAAGGAGAAAAAGAGCAGAAGAGGTCGAGCAACGTATTCAATTCCATAGGAGACATCGTGTAATTCCATATACTTTAGTAATCGTTCAGTTTTTGGTATCATTCGTTAACTCGGTTAGTTTACCTTGGTTAAATTATTACTCTTGTATTTATTATGACGTCTCAAGGCTAATACCTTCTGGTATTAGCCATTATTATGAAGATTTAAATGTTTGATATTTGCTTATATCGATTTCTTGATTTATTGTTGAGTACTTGTTTATGTTTATCAATTTATACTTGTTTACGCGCTTTTGTATGCGACCTATCATTCAACTGGATCTAGCAAAGTGGACCAAGCGAATCTAGTGTCCGGGATAGCTCTCCATATAGTAATTTATACATCTAGAATAATAGTTACACAAGTATTGTCCTTCTAAGTTTGTGTCTAGGATACGCTTCGGGCTTAACTAGTTAATTGGATATTGTCGATGGTTTATTGATCGTGTTAACTAGCAGGTGACCTATATAATTCAACAAATAACGTTCTGATTGTAACATCCGAGAATTTTCGAATTTAGATGACGATGTCAATCTTTGACTTTTTGGGTCTGACTTGACTTATAAGAACGATCATCCAAGCTCACCATTGCTAAAAATCCCTAAGATAGATTTATAAACAGCAAATAAGGATGCTTTTATGCAGATGCTTTAAATTGTACAGAAATAACGTGTCTAGGTCTTAGGATGATGTAACGCCTAAGTCTTAAGAAATGAATGCCACCTCAGAGAAGAAATCATTGCACGAAAATAAACAAACCAACTTCTAATCAGAATAAATAATGGTTAATACAGTTTTTCTATATATAAGGTTCGACAGCCTCTTTTATATTTTGTTAAGTATCTAGCGTGGGTAACATTTCTTAATTAATGTAGTCACCAACCAAACCGTGCCAGTCTCTCAGGCTAAAAAACCCACTTTTCCCATTAGAATTAGGATTTAGACTGACATAGGTTTAACATAGGATTAGAATAGAATTAACACAGATTAGATAACCAAGATATTAATTAAACTGATAGATTTAACCTCGCTCTCAGTGATCGACACCCTACTTACTACGAACAACTACCGATCGGGTACATTGCCTGTTAAAGTGTTGTTTTTGTTAAGTCGGCAAAATTATAAATTTAAAACTTGAATCATATAAAAAACAACCCTACACTACAACACATTAAGTTTTTTATTACTTAATCATTTATCCCACGATATTAACCCATTTTGTATAGTTATTGCAAAGAATTGTTACTTAATCGTTTATATTTGAGAATTGCAGTAATTATGGAGTAATTGGTAAAACATAGCAAAAGGCGCGCATTCTAGAGCTTAAATGAAGATATTTTGAAGATTACTATTCTGAAGACCAATACGCCGTATCCATCAAGAAGATACGGCGTATCCGTACCTGCACTCACCAAAGACCACAGAAGATTTAAGATCAATATGCCGTATCCAGAGGACTCAATACGCCGTATTCAAGATATGGAATCAATATAATATTCTGGAAGATATCAAATGTGGTCCCTACTCTAAGAAATCCCCAATACGCCGTATCCAACCCATTGGATACGCCGTATTGAACCGACTTCCAGACATTATAAATAGAAAACTCAAAAACGAGTTTTAAGTGTGCTAAATCATATTCTCGATACCTAAACCACAAAAGTCGATTTTCAGAGGAGAAAAAGAGCAGAAGAGGTCAAGCAACGTATTCAATTCCATAGGAGACATCGTGTAATTCCATATACTTTAGTAATCGTTCAGTTTTTGGTATCATTCGGTAACTCGGTTAGTTTACCGTGGCTAAATTATTACTCTTGTATTTATTATGAAGATTGAAGGCTAATACCTTTGGGTATTAGCCATTATTGTGAAGATCTAAATGTTTGGTATTTGTTTATATCGATTTCTTGATTTATCGTTGTATGCTTGTTTATGTTTATCAATTTATACTTGTTTACGCGCTTTTGTATGCGACCTATCATTCAACTGGATCTAGCTAAGTGGACCAAACGGATCTAGAGTCTGGGATAGCTCTCCATATAGTAATTTATACACCTAGAATAATAGTTACATAAATATTGTCCTTCTAAATCCGTGTCTATGATACGCTTGGGGGGGGGGGGGGGGGGGAGAGGGGGGGGGGGGGGGGGGGGGCGGGCTTTACTAGTTAATATGGATTAATACCAAATGGTTTATGTGACGTGTTGACTAGCAGGTGACCTAGATAATTCAACAAATAACATTCTGAATCCATTGGATAGTTGGACAAGTGGATTACTAGTGTATAGATTGCCATTAAGCAGTAAGTGGGTAAAGTCTCTATGAGCTAGGGTTTAACAAGATCACCATTGCTTTAATCCCTAAGATAGATTATAATCAGCAAATAAGGATGCTTTATGCGGATGCTTTAATTGTGACAGAATTAACGTGTCTAGGTCTTAGGATGATGTAACGCCTAAGTCTTAAGAATGATATGCCACCTCGAGAGAAGAAATCATTGCACTAAATAAACAAACCAACATTCTAATCGGATTAATAATGGTTAATACAGTTTTCTTATATAAGGTTCGACCGCTCTTTTATCTTTTGTTAATTAGCTTGCGTGGGTAACAGTTTCTTGAATTGATTGTAGTCACCAACCAAACCGTGCCAGTCTCTCAGGCTGAAAACCCCCCTTTTCCATTAGAATTAGGATTTAGACTGACATAGGTTTAACATAGGATTAGAATAGAATTAACATAGATTAGATAACCAAGATATTAATTAAATTGATAGATTTAACCTCGCTCTCAGTGATCGACACCCTACTTACCATGAAACTACTACCGATCGGGTACACTGCCCGTTAAAGTGTTGTTTTTGGTTGAGTCGGCAAAATATAAATTTAAAACTTGAATCATATAAAAAACAACCCTACACTACAACACATCAAGTTTTTGGCGCCGCTGTCGGGGAGTGAAAATTAATCTTGATTTTTTATTTTGATATTTTGGTTTTTAACATTAGATTAGATCTAACCCTTAGGATTAGTGCAATTTAGATTAGTGTATTTTTTTGTATATTCTGTATATTTTGTATATTTGTCTTTAATTGTTTGCTTGTATATTTGTGTGTTTAATGCTTGCGTATTTAACTGTTTTTCTTGAATACATTGTTCTAGTCGACAGTTGAATACGACGTATCCTATCCCACTGAATACGGCGTATCTAGTTCTCTGTCCAATACTGCGTATTCATCTCAACAGATTAATATGACGTATCCACTTCCTTTGGATACGGCGTATCGATCGTCTGGGACATAAACTGAAATAATTGATTTTCGTGCCAAAATTTTGTTTTACTTTTCTTTAGAGCAAATCCTGCTGATATTTATACCCTTGTTACAAGAAGAACTTATCAAAGCTAGTTGATTGAAGAAGGAACCACAAAAAGTCATGGCTGAACCAATTATAAATAAAAGCATGGAAAAAGTTCATTCTGAATCATATCTTTTCATCACCTGTAACGACATAAAAATTAATCTCAGCAAAGAATTTTTGGAGGAATTACAAAAGAATACATACCACGAATGGATTGACGAAGACGTTATTGACCACATCCCTAAGGTACTCAAAATTATTGATTTAATTCGCGTTCCTGGTATGGAGTCCCATCAACTACAAATGAAGATCTTTCCTCTCTCACTTACTGACGACGCAAGGCAATGGTGGATAGATGAGGGGGAAGGAAAAATTGCTGTATGGGAAGACCTTGTTGAGAATTTTTCTGTAAATTTTATCCAGATTCATACGATGGAGAAGATGAAATGTTGGATGAAGGAGACAACTGGGGAATTGATCCGCTTGAATTTTTATCACGAGTGAATTCATCATTTGATAAGCTATGAAAATTGATGGAAGAACTAAAAAGGTATTATTCCATGCTTGGATGAATGGGAATTGGAATAAGAGACAAATTAATAATAGCATCTTGAGTAGTAACAATACTACTTCTGACTCATTCTTCATACCTAATCTAAAAACACATGAAAAGAGCAACACCAAAAAGGAAGAAGAACAAAGTCAGACAAAGCGCAAATATAGCAATACATCCAGTATACTTACGAGCAACCTAACAAAAGAAGGTGCAAAGCAGAAAAGTTTGAAGCTATTCAGTACTCACTTGGACCCAACGAAGAATATATTGCTATTAGAAGTTATGAATATGATATTTGGGAAAGAAACGAAGATAATTTGTCCATAATCTACCAAGCTATTTTTAAGAAAAAGGACGAAGGATGAAAGGTGACGCGCACCATAAGAATGATATGACACCTCGAGAGAAGAAATCATTGCACTTAATAAACAAACTAACATTCTAATCGGATTAATAATGGTTAATACAGTTTTCTTATATAAGGTTCGACCGCACTTTTATCTTTTGTTAATTAGCTTGTGTTGACCCCTTTTTAACAGATCTTAGATTAGCTTGTTAAAGCTTTAGTTATCTTAGATAGATCTAAAACAACTATGATAGAAACCTTGAGTAATATATAAAGATTATGCGGAATCTAATCTTTATACACTAGAAGAACAATAAAACAATGTAACAGTAGCACAAGAACTTTCTCTTAACTCACAATATATTGAATGATTCACAAAACAACTATATGTTTTGCCTAATAGCTATGAATTTTCTATATTGAATTCGTATCTCTAACTATGTCGTAGGGTTCCTTTTATACACTAAGGAAAACCCTAATGGGCTTACAAAACGCGTTAAGTGATCATGCATATCTATTCCTAATGATATATCATTTTGTACTAGCAGTACTAACTATAACTAACAGTACTAACTATTACAACTAGCAGTACTAATGACTTATTTTATATTCTTTAATCTTTAGTAGTAGCACAAATCTTTAAATAGCAGTACTAAGTCCATCAGCAGTATAACCTTGTAGAAGCTCTTAATTCCCAACAATCCTCCCCTAAACTTGTGATTTATCTCCAAATCATCAAGTTTATTAAATTATAGCTTTTTGGCTCTGAGAGGATTCTTCCAAACACTTCAACTTCTTAGCTTGTTGGCTTTTATGAAAATCTTCATAACTAGGTCTCTTGCCATCTCACTATCTTCTTCTACTTATAGCCTTCTGCTTAGCATCAAACCCATAACTGCAGTTGACAATGGATAATCCTTTTTTGTTAACATATAGATGTCATGTCCTCTTGTTGAAGATACATGATGTACTCCACATGTATCATACAATCTCCATGTCAAAGGATCATGCATATATTTTTGTAGTTTCCATAGCACGTCATCTTTATCTGGTTCAAACAGTCTTTTCAGTTCAACCCATAAAGCTCTTTCCATATCTTCAGTAGGTTCTGCAGATCTAAATCTTTCTTTAACTAAGATTTATAATGTAACTAGGTCTTCTCTGTCAAATCTTTTGAGCATATCTTTAAAAACTTGATATGCCTCTGTGATGTTTCTAACCCTGATAATCTTCCAATATTTTCTTGATCCTTCAGTATGAATTTCCCAATCAATGATATGATACTTAACTTGTAAAGCTTCTACCTTGGTTTCTTCTACTGGAACTATCTCCAACATCTTCTTAAGTTCTTCAGATAATTCTTTTGGTTCTTCCGTTGGTTGTTCTTGAATAGGTTCTGAACTTGAAGCTCCAACTGTCCTTAACTTCTTGAAACTCTCTTTAAGTAGTGTCTCTTCTACAATTCTCTTTGTTTTTGTCTTTTCAACTTCTTTATCCTTCTTAAACAAAGTTTGTATCTTATTATACTCTTCTTCAAACATGGGTCTTATCTCATCATAGCTCATTCCTTTGAAGTAACCCATCTTGTATCCATCCATATTCTTTAAGTAAATCATCATATTCTTTCTTGCTTGAGCTACTGACACTGATTTCTTTTTGAGTGTTTGGTACGTTCTTATAGAACCTGACTGTCTCTCTTGAATTTGTTCAGAAACAATATTCCAGTTAATATCATCTGTTTCTTTCCTTTCATCTAACTATTTTTGTAACTCTTTAGCTTTTTTAAAGTCAATCATTTCATGTTCTTTGCTTGCTACAACTTTTGCCTTTTCTTCCTCATTTAGCTTCTGAGCTAACCTTTCATCAATACTTAAAATTTCCTCAGCATTACTAAAAATACCTTCAGCGGTACTATCTCTTGAACTTCTTTTTTTAGTGTAACTTTTATAGGTCTTTACTCTTTCTCTGGATGCATCTGCAAGGATTTTAGCTGCACTGAGAACATCTAATTGAACTTCAGATACTACTCGTTGACTTTGTTCTTTACTATTTGTTGAAAATTTGAAGGAGTAATTGTGCAATTGTATTAGGTCTGATCCAATTCATACTTAACTTCTTCATATTCTGTCTCTACATCTACATCTTCATATTCTGTCTCTGTCATCCTCCCCTGTTTGGAAGGATCCTCTGAAACTAGATCCTCCTCATCAGAAATTACCATCCTTGCCTTTCTCCTTACTGAGGTTAGACTTAAGCTTGTCTTTCAAGTATTTGACCTTCTTTACCAACTTTTTAAGAGCCTTACCATAAACCTTCTTAGTCTGTTTGATATCTTTCTCCAAGCTGGTGACTTTGTCAAATAGTTTGGTACACAATTTTGTCAATTCATTAAGTTTCTTGCTGCCCTCATCACTTCTAGGTGTGTCACCTCCTAAGAGAGGTGAATCATGGGGCATGGAAGATGTTGTTTGTGGAATTGTTGTTTCATATAAAGGTGAGGATGAAGTAGTAATGATAGGTTCAGTTGTAGGTACTTGAGAAGGTTTTTCTTGTGATGACATTGGTTGAGATGTAGTAGGTTGTGAGATAGTTGGAGAAGAAATGGGTGTGTGTTGGGACTCAAAGCAGTATTAAATGCTTCAGCCTAAAATACAGTAGGTAGAAGTGAGTCTGCTAGCATAGTCCTAGCTGCCTCAATCAAAGTCCTGTTCTTTCTCTTAGTAACTCCATTTTGTTGCGGAGTTATGGCAACACTAAATTCCCTTTTTTATCCCTTTTAATCTACAGAATTCATTCATTCCCTTGTTTTTGAATTCTGTCCCATTATCACACCTGATTACTTTAACCTTATGGTTTAATTGGTTTTCTATTTCTGTTAAAATCTCTTAGAATCCACGTGTCTCTTCCTTATATGCTAAGAGAAAATCAACTAAAACCTGCTAAAGTCAACAGTCTCGAACTACAAGGGCAATATGTCCTTATGGTTGATACTCCTACAGACCATTGGACCAAATAAGTCCATATTCAACATCTGTAAGGTTGCTATAGAGCTCCACAAGTTTGGCCTTACAGGAGGCTTGTGTTGCTTTCTCTTTAACAAGCACATCAAGTATGGTCATTGAATTGTCAAAAATCTTTGAAGGAAGACCTCTTACAAGGTTTCCCTTCACAAGTTTATTCATTGTTTTAAAATTCACATGACCCAGCCTCCTATGCCATAATTTAGACTCATCAATTGTGTCTTTTTCAAACAAACAAGTTAAACCTCCAGATGCAACAACATTCTTTAAATCAAAGTTGTACATATTGCTTTGCTTGGGAACTCTAAGCAGTACTTGACTTTCATCAAGTAGCTTAAAATCAGGAGACAAAACAAGACATTCAGTTTTAGTGAAAAAAACACTATTTTTCTTGTCACACACAATTATGAGGACAAGAACAGAATTAAACTTAGTGTTCATCTACAAAAAACACATCTTCAAATTCTAACCTTATCATTCTTATCTTTTCCTTATCCTATTATCTTACCACCTCTATACTTCAACCAAAGGAACAAAACCTCTATCAAGTTCTTGATAGTCAGTAAGGAAGGATTTGTTCCCTGTCATATGCCTGGAACATTCACTATCAAATACTCCTTTGTTCTTCAAAGCTTGTTTGTGGGATTTCCCTACACAAAAGTAAGAGAGTCAGTGTCTCTTGGGGACCTATAGCCACTGACGTAAAAAAATTGTTGACTGACTTGAGTCTGCTTAAATGGATCTATATTAATTTACTCTTTTGATACCACATGATTAACTATTGTCTTTGGAGACATTGTTTAAATCAGTCATATTTAGGTCCTCCAAAATCACCTGCTGGGAGGCTTAACAGCAGTGAACCCAGTTTTCTTAACATTACTAACTACTGTTTGCCCAACAATATTAACACTATTTGACTATCTGACAGTAATAACTTTTTTTATTGAAATCCTGTTTATGTGTTTGTTGATTTATAAAAAGGCCTTCTAATAGGTGAATGAGACCTATGAAAAGCATATGCTCTTAATTTTGAAACATTCACTCTATTTGTATGGGTAGCAGTATTAACTGGTCTGAATGTACTAGTTGATGCTGTTGCTTTTAGAGAGCTTTGCTTGGTAGCACTAACGTACTCCTTCCAGACTTGTTAAGAACCAGATGGAACAAATTTATTTAAATAGTTATTCTCTGAACACTATTCTAAACTGGTCTAATTTCCCTTTAAACCACTATTCTTTCCTATATTTTTCAAAACAGACTTTTTAGCCATTTTCTTTTCATGAAAATCACATTCTTTTATTAGATGGCTGTAACTGCCACAAACAAAACAAGCTTTCATTGTAGACCCAAATCCTAACCCCAGTTTTTGAACCATTTTCCCATTTCAATCTCTTCTATCTACCTTAGAATTTTGAGTAGAATCCATTTAGGTAGTATCCTAGGTTTTTTTAGCTATTAGTTTAACAATTTCATTCCTAGCATTAGTAAACTTCAATCCTTTAAGACTAGGTTGTGTCGTTGCTTGCAAATCATTAGATTGAAAAATGTCCCCCATCATCACTGTCCCAATCCTTTAAAATGATAACTCCCTAGGCCTAACAAATTCACTCTAGCATTTCAAACACTAAATTTATCTAGTGGAGTGATACTTGCTTTAACTTGAGACACAATAGCACTAGTCTTATTTGCTGTGGGTCTATAAACAGAATCAATCAATCCTTCAAAAGATAGATCAGCTAGTGGAGGCATGTAGTTCCCAGATAAAGGAGGAGGAATAGCATGATATCCATTATCCTTTTTGTACTAACATTTGTTTATATGTCAATCTCCATACACACTTGAACGACTATCAAATACAACTATTAAACAATTCACTACACTTGAATCATTTTCATTCAATTGATCTCCATATCCTAGACCAGTTTTTATATTTAGAACTTAATTGACTATTATCAGTTTATTTTAAGTTTTTAGAAGAGATGTTTCAAACTGTTCCTAGTTTACCTTTTAAATTCATCTTTTCTCTTAAAGTTTCATCAAACTGATTCTTAAGTCTAGTGATAAGCATTACTTTTGTCTTATTTTACTTCAAATTCTAAGACTACAATCTTTTCCTTCATAGACAACTTCATTTTTCTGATATACCTAATTGAGCCTCTAGCAGATTGTTCTAGCCTAACTGATAATCTGAACAATTTCTAGATTAGCCCTTACTAAGAGATTTGTCTTCTGTTTAACAAACTATTTTGTTGAAGTTTTACAGTATGTACTTACAATTTTAAGAACAAGATTGTACCTCTGTTCAAAACCCTAAGGATTTGCATGTGTAGAGTCCATATAGCAAACTCCAGTTGGTTTATTTAGCTTGACTATATAACTCCGAGTCATAAACCAAGTCACTCGTGACAAAAATCAAAGCATTGTCCTGAATATCCAATGTATCAGAGGTCTCACTAGTACATGTGTAAGAACCCTCAATCTGGGTAGCACGAATGTTGAAATAACCAAGGGTGTTTACTAATTCAAATAGATCAATAGCACAAGATATGAGAACGACCACTAAACGTGTCGTTTAAAAAAAGATACATTGGATTTAACGAAATACTATGATTCATTTTTTACATAAGCTGCTATGGCTTCAAATTGTTCGACAATATAAGTAAAGATTTTGGTTTATAACAAATGTTCCCAAAATGTAATACGCCCCAAATCTTTAGTACTGACTCTCCAAAGAGTGACCCCCAATGTATCTTGGCACCTCGTGCCTTATTGACCTGAGAAAAACATGCTTAAAACGTCAACATAAAGTTGGTGAATTCATAGGTTTATGTAAATCAATTGAAGAACCGCAAGATTTCCAAGTGTATGAAGAATCAACAGATGCAAATATCATATAAAAAAGTAATTACGTTTCTAAGCGCATGACACTGAACTCGACATGTATGATCAAATGAAAGTAACAATAATGCCTGTTAATGATGTTCTAACACCGCAACAACCCAAATCCACATGGTATAAACGTTTTTGTCTGGCAAACGGGCATAGTGAGCGCTACTCACCCAATAATGGGATGTCAATCCCAAATAATCTATTGATAACATACGCGCATCATAATCTAGTAATTGACAGATCATGATAAGGGCATATGTGGGTTATAACGCTAGCTAGGGCAAAACACGTAATCATTATATAAAATGTACAACTGCGCCAAATTGTAAAACAAAGCATGTGTCTCACACGCATAGATGTAAATCATTTAATATTTGTAAAACAAGGGATCAATGAACTCACCTGATAGTAGTCCCTCTTTGAATGAATAATTATATCCAAGTCTAGGCAAGAAATGAAAGCACAACCGTCCAATACCTAAGTAAATACGCCAGTCTAGTCTATAAGTTTAGGGGCTAAAAACGACTTAATATGCATAAACTACAATAAATTGCTAGATTTATAAAATAATAATACTATATCAACAAGTTGTGGTGCACATGTTTATTGTAATTATTTCTTACTTGTTGGCTCTTAGAAGGTATACTACTAATGATAATATCGATTTATAAAAATATAAAACATTTATTAACCTGGATAGTTTAATACAAGATAAAAGTCTAGTCTTATTGATATAAAATTTAAAGTCAAGTTTACCTCGACGTTTAGAATCACTACAATATATCTTCATCTAGTATATCAACATATTATAGTAGTACGAGGCTTCATATCACAATAAGTGTTCTCTTTACGTAATCAAAGCTCTTCTAAAGCTTACGACAGGGGGGGGGGGGCTCTACTTTTGAAGTTTCTAAGTTGTACTTCTCTCTATTCAAACAACATACATGAAACGTAGTTCTCGTTTAATATGTAAGTTTGGTTTCTACATTACTAACGTATATTCAACGCGCCATACGTAATACCACAGACATGGTGTCACTGTGGGAGATTCTCTACTCTCATCATTACTCACAACACTACTAATACTTTGAGCGATGAGTATTTAAGGGGGATCACCTATAAAATAGAGTTAGTTGTATATGAGGTATGAGCATTTTTTCATCAGATAGAGGAATCTAATTATAGCTCAGATGCGTGTGGTTATTTTAGCATAGGATCTACCACTCGATATACCTTCAATTATAGTCTAAACTGCAGATAACACAGAGGTTTTGAAGGGATAGGGGGGGGTGGGGTGGTGGTGTGCTGGATGGGGAATTTAGTGGTGTGAGAAGTTCAATTTGACACTTTTATCTAGAAACTTATTAAAATCAATTTTTAAGCCCACGTTTAATTCAAAATATCAATAAGTTTTATTAAGCTCCAATATGCCATATAAGCTATGGCAGCTTATAAATAAGCTCGGATGATCTTATTTAGGCTTATTAAGGCCTTGTTGGGTTCGTTAAAAGCCATAAGCAAAATAATGGTCCCAATTTAGATTTCAAATGTACATAAGCCGTTATTAAGCTTATTTAAGCTTATTGAAACTGTTTGGCTTAATAATAAGCTCGGGTGAGCTTATTTGAGCTTATTAGGCTCGTTAGCCCAATAACTCTAACCTAAATTGTTTCAAAAGTCCATTAAGGTTTGATAAGGCAATCCAACTGATTTTTCTAGACTTAATAAGCACTATTAGGTTTGTTATATTGTTCGACTTATTATATAAGCCATTTAGCTCGTTAATAGGCTTTTGAGTCCAATAAGAACTCGATAAGGTTTATACATGATCCAACTAGTCCATTTTAGGTCCATTAGCATTTTCTAAGTCCAATAAGCTTATTAAACTGTATAAGCTCATAAATAAGCTGTTTAAGCTTATTGTGGCTTATGGGCTCGCGTTTAGATACGACAATGGGCCGTCAAGCCCAATAAGGGTTCGGCTAATTTTTTCTAAGGTATACTAAGGTCCATGTGTGTTCAATAAGCACTTTAGGCTTCTTAATAAGCTCGTGGAGCTTATTAATAAGTCGTGGACTCATAGACGTGGTCTGTTAGGCCTGTTGGGATTTAACGAAACCAAATGTGGCCCATTAAGCTCACTAGTTAGTTTATAAGGTTTGAAACCTTTCGATAAGCACTCGATAAGCAATTATTACTCGTGTTTTACTACATGCATTCGTCTTATTAGCTCGTACATTCGTTCCCAAGTCAAGACATCACGTTTCTATGGAAAGTTTACGCATAGGTTTATATATTTTGAATTATAAGGGTCGTTTTTTTTGTCCTATCAGTTACATTCTTGTATTTGAAACATAAAGCTTAGGCCTTAACTCGATAATTAACCATGTTTTATGAACGTTAGCACCACACAAGATCATATACATGTAATATATGTGCTTGAACCATGCATGGGTTGAACCATGCACGTTCATGCTCACGTTAACTTGTTACACACAAGTTAACGTGACCCTTACAACTAGACATGAATAAAAATGAATAGAATATGACATGTAAAGCTTAGTTTGAGACTTACAAGGGTCCTAGTGTCTTGGTTGTGTATTGTGTAGTAAACCCGAATCGTATAACCCCAAATCCTATAAGTACGATGTAATTATTTGTCCTCCCCATCTTTAACTCAATGCCTTAGAATCTTTGCTTTGTTAAATGTGGTGTTGTGTTTGAGTTCGGTTATTATATAACCCGAATACAATGAGAGAAAATAATGTGGTTTTGGCTTGATAGTTGATATGTGAGTTTAGAAATGTTTAGAAATGTTAAGGACCATATGAGAGAGTAGATATAGGTTTAAAGCTAGTTGTTTTTCCAGTTTCTATCCTAGTCAAATACATGCCCCTATCAGTGTTTTGAGGTTTTAGTTAGCTCACATTGATTACAAACCACCTAAGTAATCTCATTATCACCAATATTTGTACAAGAATTACTTAGTATTTGGATCTTATGGTTTTGTGTGTGCTTTGCTTAGCCGCAGCATCAAGGAGGACAAAAGAGATCAAAATGGTTATTAACCATTGTGTAATAAGTTAGTTAGATACCATTAGTACATGCTTTAATTAAGCATAGGTTGTACAAGTACTTCGGGATCATTTGGAGATTTTCTAGTTGATATAAGCACATGGATAATTGTTTATGGGTTATTCTTACCCATATTCGGCCCTAGTGGGTTATTAACACAAGAATTTTATAAATTTTGTGTTTAAGGATTAAAAGTGGGTATTGGTTTGAGTCTAGGTAAGTCTAGGTATTTCCGAGGTGTGTCTAAACATATTTTATTGCGAAACGTAAGCTTCAACGTACCAATACAAATAAAAAAACTCAAGTTTAAAATTGTCTTCTTAATAATTATACAACACTTGATTGATGTAAACCTTAATTTATTTGGTGACAGTTTACGTTAAATGATTATTTCTAGTCTACACGCGATTTAGATTAAAAATTAAATTAAAAGTAAACGCGTATCGGACGAAAATAAATAGTGTTGAATAATAGGAGTCGTAAAATGACCTAAAATTGAGAAATGTTACAGTCTCCACCCGTTAAAAGAGCTTTGTCCTCAAAGCTTAAGACCTCGTACTGGATGACGAAGCCCGGTTTGTGAAAAGCTGTGGGTATTTCTGTTTGAACGAATCTTCATTGTTTTGTTTCCCATGTGAACTTGAGGACCTCTCTCTAGAATTCCTAGCGCAACCTTAACCATGTACCGGCTTCGCTTTAATCGTTTGATATCCCATTCCATGATTTCAACGGGCTCTTCCACAAACTGGAGCTTATCATCAACGCGAATTCCTTCCAACGGCATGGCTAATGGTTCATCAACGTAACATTTCTTTAGGTTAGACACATGGAAAGTATGGTGAACCCTGCTCAACTCTTAAAGAAGTTCCAGCCTGTAGGCAACCTTCCTAACCTTGGTTAACACCTTGAAAGGTCCGACATATCTCGGGTTCAACTTACCCCTCTTACCGAATCATACATCCCCTTTCTAAGGCGAGACCTTGAGCATAACCCTATCCCCAACTTCAATCTCCATCGGCTTTCGCTTAAATCAGCGTAGCTCTTTTGTCGATCCTGAGCAGCTTGAATTCTCTGCTTGATCAGGACGATCTTTTCCGTTGTTTCTTGGATCATTTCTGGACCGATCAGTTGAGCTTCTCCAACTTCGGCCCAGCACACAGGTGATTGACATTTTCGGCCATAAAGTGCCTCATAAGGTGCGGCCTTTATGCTAGCGTGATAATTGTTGTTATATGAAAATTTGGCTAATGGCAAATGCTTAACCCAGACTTTGCCAAAATCGATCACGCAAACACGTAGCATGTCCTCGAGAGTTTGAATAGTCCTCTCACTCTGACCATCAGTTTCTGGATGATACGCAATGCTCATACTCAGGTCTGTACCCAAAGCTTCTGAAATTGATCCTCCAGAAATATGATGTGAATTCCCAATCACGTCACAGATGATTGAAAAAGGTATTCATGTCTTGTACTATCCTATTCAGTAACAACCTGCCACCCTTAATCCAATGGATCATTTTCATATTGGCAAGAAAGTGAGCAGATTTTGTGAGTCGATCCACAATCACCCAAATGGTGTCGAAACCTTGTGACGACTTAGGAAGCTTGGTGATAAAATCCATCATGATATCATCCCACTTACACTCGGGTATTGCTGGTTGTACTAACAATCCCGATGACCTTTGATGTTCGGCCTTAACCTTTGCACACGTCAAGCACTTGCTAACATATGTGGTGATGTCAGCTTTCCGTCGGCTTAATCCGTTCCTTACGGCTTAATCCGTCGGCCACTACGTTTGCCTTCCCCGGGTGATAACGAATGCCACAATCATAATCACTTAGCAATTCTAGCCAACGACGCTGCCTCATGTTAAGCTCCTTTTGGTCAAGAATGTGTTGTAGACTTTTATGGTCGATGAACACGGTGCATTTGGTTCTATATAGATAATGTCTCCATATCTTTAGAGCAAACACCACCGATCTAAGTTCTAAATCATGAGTGGTGTAGTTCTTCTCATGAATTTTTAGTTGTCGAGAAGCATAGGCAATTACCTTCTCGCTCTGCATCAATATAGCTCCTAAACCCTTGTGTGAAGCATCACAATAGACCACAAAGTCTTCGCTTCCTTCATGTAAAGCCAGAATTGGCGGACTGCACAACTTCTGCTTTATTAAATGAAAAGCGTTTTCCTCCTTTTCACCCCAGTCAAATTTATTTCCCTTCTGATCTCCGTCGGTGTCTTAGGAGATGCCCAATCTTTGATAGATTCTATCTTGGCTAGATCCACATGAATACCTTGCTGTCAATGACGTACCGAGAAATATGTACCTTTTGAAATCCCAAAATTCACACATGGAAAACTTGGCATACAACTTTCTCCCTTCTTAAGCAATTCCAAAATTTTTCCTAAGATTTCTTCGTGACTCTGTCTTTCCTTTGAATAAATTAGTATATCATACAATGAGAACATTACGAACATATCTCAATAGGGCTTTGCACACGCGGTTTCATGAGGTCCATGAATACCGCAGGTTACGGTTGTTACCCAATGGCATAACTTGAAACTTCGTAATGACCATGCGAGTTTGGAATGCGTCTTTGAATGTCTTGCTCTCGTACTCTAAGCTGGTGATAACCGATCTCAAGTCTATCTTGAAGTAAATGCTGGATCCTTGGAGTTGATCAAATAAATCTCGATCCTCGGGAGTGGATAACGATTTTTCACTGTTAGCTTATTTACTCACGAAGTCAATGCCACATCCTGGAATGACCCACCTTCTTTTTGACAAACAAGACGGCACCTAATGTGAGAACTAGTCTATATGAACCTTGTCGAAAAGGTTCATGTAGCGTGATCTACAATTCCTTCATTTCGGACGGTGCCAATCAATACGGTGCTCGAGCTACGGATGCGGCTCCTAGAATCAAGTCGATCTAGAATTCCACCGGTCGAGCTGGAGGAAGACCCAACAAGTCCTCAGGAAACACTTTCGAAAAATCTCGAACGATTGGTACGTCCTTAAGTTTCTTTCCTTCCGACTTGTCCTCCTCCTTCTTGGCGGATATTTGTGCCAAAAAGATCTGACATCCTTTCGCCATGTACTCTTGAGCCTTTGAACATGAGATAATGGTCAACCGAGATTCTCTCCCGTCGTTACTTTCGTTACCACGAAAAATCAAGGTTTCATTCCCATAGGGAACTCGAACAAGTTTCTCATCACACACGATCACGGCGTGACACCTTCTTAACCAATCCATGCCGATAATAACGTCGAAACTACCCAGTTTCTATGGGCATGATAGTTTAAGAAATTTAAAGTACAACCCCGCATTATAGTGTCTACCCCGACTATTTTCCCATCAGCTAATTCGACATCATAACTATTTTCTAATGGAGTTGGGGCGATGTTAATCAGGGAACTAAATGTAGTAGATATAAAGCTTCTATCGGCACCAGTGTCGAATAAGATAGATGCATAGCGGTTGTTTAAGAGGAACGTACCCATGACGACATTGGAGTCCGGGTCCCTCGATGCATTTCCTTTCTTTTCCGCATTCCCAACTGCATACACCCAGCCTTGTGCACTCCCATTTCCCCCATCCTTATTCTTCAACTTGGGACAATCTTTCTTGAAATGTCTTGGAGCTCCGCATTCAAAACTACCATTTCCTTCGGGATTTGTCCCATTGCCCTTCTAAGTATTAGCAATATTTGTGTTGCCAGAACTACTGTAGTCGCGGGCAAAGTGCCCTACCTTGTTGCACTTGTGGCACTTCTGAAGTATCATCGGGCATTTATTGGAAAAAGATGGCACTGGAGCACATGGCAAAGAAATCCCCCATACGACCTTCTTTCACCTGTCCCCATATTGTAGACCTAGAAGGCGACATTCTGCCTCTAGATAGTTGTTGTTAGGTGACCATGGTTGTTTTTGGATGAATCATCAGCCTTCCTTTTGTTGTCAGACTATCTTTCTGCATAGGTGCAGAGTTTCTGATCGATCAAGACGTTGGCCAACTAAATAGTTTCATCCAATGTCTTGGGTCTGGCAGACTTGACATTTCCATAAATGTTATTCGAAGTCCACTATGTACTTGTAAACCTTCTCAGTTTCATTAGCAACAAACTTGGTACATATCGGGGTTAGCTCTTGGAATCGTTCAGTGTATGTTGGAACATCGTTCCCTTTGACCTTTAGGTTCCATAACTCGATTTCTAGTTTCTTGATTTCACCCTGCGGATAAAATTGTCCCCATTTTCCTTCATGAGGACTTTCCCAAGTCATTGAATATGCTTCAGGACCTAAGGTTCTTATCTGACCATTCCCCCAAGTCAAAGCAGCCCCTAACAAAGTGCAAGTGGCAAACTTTACCAGATTTTCAATAGCACAACCACTGATATGGAAAACTGATTCCATCTTAACGATCCACTGGGTTAAACCGACTATGCCTTCAGTCCCTTTGAAGTTCAAAGGTTGACATTTCATGAAGTCAGCGTAGAAGCAAGGATGAGCAGTTTGCACATTCCTTCGGTTATCCCCGTGTGAACTGTGGCTTCCATCTCCATTGGTGGAGTTTCGCAAAAGAGCTTGATCAATCATAGCTTGAACATATTTCAAAGTCATGTTGTTTGGGTTGGTGTTGTTTAGGTGAGGAATTCGGAGTTCCCCTCATCTTGTCACAAGGTTCCATATTCTTGTGAAATCACAAGAGACAAAACATGAGGTCATAATCATGACGAGATATACAATAATTTACAGATGAGACAACAACATAAGAGAGGTATATAGTACAACATAACACATCTATTTCATTCATAGCTTGGAAAATTTTACATGAAATAAGGCTTTTTATATATTTTTTGGTACACAAATACATTACAAAAGATCTAAGGGGCCCCCCCTAAAATTTGGGCCCTAGCGGACAACCCCTCATACTAACATGCTGAACACTTCTTGCAAAGTAAAATCACATAAACTACTAGATGTAACTACCAGCATCTCTAGAAGCATCATGGTGATCTGGAGCTCAAACATCTGGTCCTGGTTGTCTAGCTCTCCTCTGCTGCTCTCGTAGTGCTAACAACTCGGCTTGCATGTCACCCATCTCTCGGCTTATGTCTCTCATCACACGGAGAGTCTCTACTATCTGTGCCTAACGCTTATGGTCAGTCTCTCGAAGCTCTGCTATCTCAGCCTGCTGCATCTGGAAGTGAGTCTCATGTACCTGGTGCTCGTCCATGGGATAGTCAACTGGACCATCCTCTGTCTCATCGTCCTCATACTCCTCTGGATCCTCCTCGGGATCCGACTCAGTAACATATCCGGGTGACTCAGCAGTAGGCGAATCAACAGGAGGTAATGGCTGCTCCTTAACTGGAAACACATGCTCATCCTCCAATGGTATATACTCAGGGTATATAGGCTCTGGTACTTAGTCAGGATCATGTGGCTGTATGAACATAGCCTCACTCTCATCCTTGTCCTGTGGTACTGGTGGTGTCTGTGGATCCTCTGGGCCTGGTATGTAATCCGGTGATGGTGGGGCTACTGGCTGCATAGGGAGTCCATCGTATCCGTACACGATGACTCGTGGAGAACCTTCGTCAGATATCTCCTCATCGGTTCCCCAAAAGACTCTACCTGGCTCGAAATCGGTGTAGACGGAAGTATAGGTAATAGCGGATGATGCAGAAGACATGGCTGCAGAAGCAATAAAATAAACTTATATAAGTATTAATTATAAGACTTTTATAGTAATATACGTAGTATAATTTATATACACGTATATCAATCATGCAAGCACTTAGTAAACTACTAATGTAAAAAACAATGTATGTCATGTAAGCATGTACGCTAGATTGCAAACAAGCAATGTTTGTGTATCCCGAGTAAACCCCATTTATAAATGCAGTGTTTGAAAATGGTTATAGTCCAGACAAAACTTTTGACCTGTTTCTCTATAACATTGGCTCTGATACCAATCTGTAACACCCCCAAATCTGGGTAGCAGCGGAATGTTAAATATTTGAGGGCGTTACTTCATAGATCAATAGCACAAGATATGAGAACGACTATTAAACGTGTCGTTTAAAAAGATACATTAGATTTAACAAAATACTTGTTCATTACATAAGCTTATGGCTTCAGATTGTTCGACAATATGAGTAAAGATTTTGGTTTATAACAAATGTCCCAAAATGTAATACGCCTCAAATCTTTAGTATTGATTCTCCAAAAAGTGACCCCCAATGTATCTTGGCACCTCGTGCCTTATTGACCTGAGAAAAACATGCTTAAAACGTCAACATAAAGTTGGTGAATTCATAGGTTTATGTATGTAAATTGTAGGACCGCAAGATTTCCATGTGTATGATTAAGCAACAGATGCAAACATCATAAAAAGTAATTATATTTTCCTAAGCTCATGACACTGAAGCTCGACATGTATGAATGCAATAAATTGCCAACCAATAATGCCCTGAATGAGATTCCTAAATTCTAACCCCAACATCCTAAATTCGAGATAAAAAAAACATGGTATAGCGTGTTGTCCGGGAACCCCGCAACAGTGAGCGCTACTCACCCAAACGGGGATGTCAATCCTAAATAGATCTATTTAAATACATCGATGCTCACAATCTAGTATTTGACAGTTGCATATCATGGCACAGTGGGTTTACCTACTAGCAAACACGCTAATCAGTTTGATAAAATGTACACTTGCGTCCAATTTGTAAAACAATGCATGTTTCTCACCCCAAGATGTAAATCATTTAAATAATTGTAAGAAAGCAATGAGGCTATGAACTCACCTCAGTAGGTAGTCCTCTGTGAATGATAAATATATCCAAGTATGGCTAAATAATCACACACCGACAATACTAAGTAAAATACGGCCAGTCTTAGTCTACAAGTTTAGGCTAACGACTCAATGCATAAACTACAATAAATTGCTAGTTTATATATACTGTTATCACTTGTGTGGGGGTGCACATGTTTATTGTATTTGTCTTTACTTGTTGGCTCTTGGCAGTATACGACCGATCAGGATAGATAGCGTTAATAAATTAAACATTTGATTAACCCATAATTTATACTCCGCTAAACCTGACGTTAAATACTATAAACTTTATTAAATTTAATCCAGTCCCCGACACTATTATTCAAGTATTTATAAAAATCATTTAAGTTTTTATTAACAATAACTTTTAAGGTTCTAAGTTGACAACTTTATCCCTTTATTTTAAGTTTGGGTTAAATTACACTTTTTAAAACCCCTAAACTTTCCAAGTTGTTTCACTTTTAAGTCTTAAACTTTACAAAAGTTATACTTTTAATATAAGTTATTCCAAAACAGCACCTTATGTTTGAAATATGTCAAAAATAGTCCTTGGACTCATAAAAATCAATATTTATAGTTTACACCCTCGACATATTAATGTGGATTATGGACTTTTAATCATGTTACTTGAACACTAAAATAAAGTCATGTTGGAAGAAATACACTTGTACACTTATGGTTTATATGTAAAAATGGCTAAGTATAAACTTGGAGTAAAAAGGTTACTTATGAAAGTTAAGGATTAAAAGTGTTAATATGGACTTGGTAATTTGGACATATGAGGACAATTTTAGACTAATGGACTCTTATTATATGTAACACTTATGACATATATAAAATATAAGTCTTGTGGTAAAGTTATAAAGTGTAAAATATAAAAACAAGGTTAAAAATGGACTTAATAAGGTCACCCAAACTTTCTGTCCAAAAGTGTATAAAAATATATTTATTTTATATTTTTATAAAATAATACGACTCATGACAATTCCGAAAAAGTAAGAAACTTGTCAAACGGATTAATAACGAAAAAGTTATGGTAAAAACAAGTTATACGATAAATAAACGGATTTATAAAAGAATTTTTATAAAAACTTTTTATAAAAATTATTCAAACAGCAAGTTTGGTATTTTTAACAAATTATACATATTTTTAGGATTCCAAAATGATAAGAATCGTAATTTTTCAATTAAAAATGAACGAGTTATGAATTTCGCGAGTTTACGACAATTAATACTTTTATAAAACTATTTTTATAAAAGTTACTGTTCATGACAGAAATATTTATTTTTTTAAACCTCATAAATAAATAGAACTTTCAAATACGAGAACGTGCTCGAAAGAATCGCTAAAAACGGAGCTATAACGAATAAAATACGACGTTTACGGGTTTTACGATAACTAAAACTATAAAAATAACTTTATAACTGATGTGAATAGTAAAAGTACTGTTCATCAGAGGATCAAAAATATGAAAATGTCAAATTATGATAACTCATCCTAATACGAAAGCGTGGGCATAAGAAACGTCAAAATCGGACTTAAAACGCGAAAGTTACGCCGGTTTTACTACAACGATAATTATAAACGTTTAACTAATTAAACGCAATTTTTCCAAAACAATTAGATGGTGATTAAGCTGTATAGAATTATATGTGGTTATCAAAGTACTATATTACTAGGGAGTTTCATAATGAGGCCTCTTCGGGGTGGCGTATCGACGAGTTGCTGGATTTACGATTTAAAGTGTCCTAGCTCCTCATACGTTCACTACATGACCTCTTAATTATGATAGCCCGAACGATAGTATGATGTAACTAACATAGACCTGTATATGATGTTAGTTAATCGAAGTACATGGTACTTATACGACCTTAAATTAAATAGGTTGCATCTGACGATTTGCGTGACGCGTTATCTGTGATATTTGGATTATCAGAACTCAAGGTGAGTTCATAGCCCCACATTTTTACGATTTCAATGAATATAACAATGTGGTGGAAACAGCTTTGTTTATAAATTGGACGGCAAAGTGGAATTATTTTATATTGATTACATTTTGCCTAAGTAGCGATAACCCAAGATTGAGCCCAGTTACATGAACTGTCAATTGCATAAGATGTAGTTGTTAATTACATTATGTGAGCGCGAATGTATGAATAATCTATTGGTGAAACGAACCTCCCCTTTCGGGTGACTAGCTATCACCTGGGAACGAACGTATAGGCATGTCGAATTTGGGGATGTTTCGGGTTAAACATCTAATCGGAAATTGCAATATATATTATTGCAAGAAATATCAATCGAGCTACCAGTGTCAGAGGCTTAGAAAATATAAAAAATATGTTAAAAAACAAAAAAATGGCAGATAATGACCACCGAATTTAAAACATGTATTGTGATATCTGCATGTTGTTGCATTAACACTGGGAATGACTAGCTGTCCTGCATATTATGGATTTTATCAAACCTATGAATTCACAACATTCTTTGACGTTTAAAAGCAATATAATATCAGAGATCAGTAAGCAAAAGGTGGCCAAGGATACATTTTGTGATTTTGTGTTGGAAGTCCAAGCTAAAGATAAGGATGTATTAAGTTTTGGAAAACTCCCTTGAGTTTATAACCATTATCTTAGTAATAATAAAAAGACCAAGTATAAAGCTACTGGTGCTAATTAATCCAAATAATATGATAATCCAATGTATCAGTTTTAAAACGACTTTTTGGTCGTTCTAACATTGGGGATACTCTTTTGGGGAGTCATGCATAAAAGATTTGGAGTCATTACATCTTGGGATATTTGTTATGATTTTAAATATTTGTTATCAAATGTTGAACAATTTAAGCCGTTGTGCTTTGTATCAAACAATTTCAATAAATCCAATGTATCGTATTTTAAACGACTCTTTTAGAGGTCGTTCTCATATCTTATGCTATTGATCTATGAAGTAACGCTCCCGGACACATTCTTTTGCTGCGACCCTATGTGGGGGTGTTACAGATTGGTATCTAGAGCCAAGGTTATATAGAACCAGGTCAAATGTTTTTGTTGGACTATAACCATTTTCAAACATTGCATTCATACAAAGGGGTTTTAACGGGACATACATACACTAGTTGTTTGCATTAGTTAGTTTTACTAGATGCTTACATGATTCATATATGTGTTTATATTATAGTACGCACGTTACTATGAGGGTCTTATGTATATATACAAAGATGAGTTTGCATTCTTTGGCACATACTCTACAATTATTTATATAAGGGTTATTTATATAAATAGGGGAACATTTCTTTAGGCAAGGTAGCACTATAAGCTCGTAGGTCCTAAACGCTACCTATATATTAAGCTATCGAATATGATATCTTACCATCATTCATTTATGCCAGGAGCGCATATTCATATTTACCATATCGGTCTTATATAATATACTTATATAAGTTTTGCTCGTTGCAAGCAGTCATGTTTTCACCATCGATGGTTACCTACACGTCTGTCTATATTAATTTCAAGCCATGGAGATTCTAGTAAGCTTCTGATGAGGAGCAAGAGGCATCAATGGAGTATCAGCCTCTACCTGCAGATGCCTCACCTACAGCCCTATCACCGGGCTACATTGCTGACTTCGATCCGGAGGAGGATGAGGAGGACCCTGAGGAGGATCCTGCTGACCATCCTGTCAACGGAGGAGACAATGATGATAATGAGTCATCTCCACACCATATCATCTTGTTTTCTAAGACCAAATCTCGTACAGTACGGATGTCTATTTAACACCATACTCTACGATCACCATCTGCTGAGGCATGCATTACCGAGTTTGCTGCTGCACTACCTTCATCATTACCACCACCACCAGAGAATATTAAGTCACTTAAAGATAACATAAGAGACTAGCATCTAGAATCTTGAGAGGCACCCTGGCCCATAGATAAATAGATTTGTTATTGTAGCTCGTTTTGTATTATATCCCACTAAACTTGAGTAATACTCGGTTGGTAGCGTTAATGAAAAGCTTGTACTCTTTTACTCAGGTAAAACGAAGTATTAAGTATTAACCTACGTTGTTGGTTATGATCATGCTACTGTATGATGTTGATTTATTTATGCCATGGTTGCTGTTATCTTATATCTATGCATGACGTGGTCTCACCTTACATATATGTTGGGATCACAAAGTGTCATGATTTTCCCTTGGATGAAACTTAATATATGTTGGATCGTTTTACTGAATAGATCTTAACCTTCTGCTTGCAAAGAGTTTGCTCCTTTAGATAATTCTAAAGCAACAATAATGAAACACTGAGTAAACACTATTGATTATGCAGAATCTAATCAATAATGCTAAGAAGAACAATATTGAATATCACAAATGAACTTTTATATTAAACCTTGAATCTGCCTAGGTTACAGATTACAAACTATGATTACTATTTTATCTCTATGATCTGTGTAGAACTATATCTACTAACTATGCCTAGGGTTCCTTTTATAGACTAAGGAAACCCTAATGGGCTTTACAAAACGCGTACAAAGATCATGCATATCCTTTCCTAAGATATCTCATGCATATCTCATAAGCGGTACTAACTATTTTATACTAATGGTACTAACTAACTGATCAGTACTTAACACTTTGTACTGTTAGTACTAATTACAACTAACGGTACTAAGTAATATAACTAGCGGTACTAAGTCAGGAATGAATAATTCCCAACAATCCTCCTCTAAACATGATTGTTGAACTTGTTTAACTTCATGTTTCTTTATTTTAAACATCTTGAACTCTTGGAGGATGTATCTAAACACTCTGACAAATCTTGATCTTTGATAATTTTGACATCTTTACCTATCCATCTTTATCAGCAACAGCAACATCAACATCCAACTAAGTTGGCTTTGTAGTTTTTGGCAAACTACCAGCCATTAACGGATTTAATATTCCTTTACCAGTAGCCGTTTGCTCTGGGATAGACATTCGTCATTGTAAACAACAAGGTGAATTGATAACCTTATAGTTTTTAGTAAACTATCAACTATCAACGGATTTGATTTGTCTTTACCAAAAGTCGTTTGCTTTTGGACTAGTCAATGCTTCATTGTCATAACATGGTGCATTGATAACCATATAGTTTTTAGCAAACTATCAGCTATCAACAGATTTGATTAGTCTTTACCAGGAACTGTTTGATCCTAGACTAGCCAACTCTTTACTATAAAGCAAGGTGAGTTGAGAACCCTACAATTTTTGGTAAATTGTCAACCATAAACGGATTTGAGAAGTCTTTACCACAAGTCATTTGCTTATGGACTAGTCAGTTCTTATGCCTGTTAAGCATGGTGAACTGATGACCATTTATTGTGTGGTGGTTAGCCAACACCCAAACCCTTCTTATTTCCATTTTCAACATTACTCCTTATTAAGCTATTGCTTAATGAACCTTACCAATTATAGTACAGTAGTACTTTCCTCTTCAACCTCCAATCCTAAATCAATCATTTGTTGCAACAATTCCTTGGAGAGAGGATACATTCTTTCAACTAGCATGTAGATGACTTGTACATCCTTTAAGCTCTAGTATGCAACTCCAAGAAGAAGCTTCATACAGTCTCCATCTGACAATCTCCCATTCCTGGTTGATTGTTCTAGAAATCACCTTGATCATTTTTTCTGTTAAGAATTCCATATAATCTTTAGGTCTTCCAAAGAATCAACTTAATCTTATTGTGTGATTTCTGAGTATTGCTTCATGACCAAGTCATTAAATGAAAAAAATCCTGTCTTTCAAAAATGTTTGTAGTACCTCCTTGAGACAGCTTAATTGCCTTAAGTGCCCATTATCTCTGTAAAACAAAACAAGGTAATTTCCATCGGTGATGAAAACCCTTGTGAACCTAGCATTAAAATTTTGTCTCCATTAATTTCACCTATATATGGTACCCTCAAATGTACAATCCTTAGTCATTTTCTTCGTATTATGCGTTCAATCATCCACTATTACAATCTGGTTGTTGGTCTTGGCCTTTTCCTAAGCAATCATCTTCATTCTTCACATGACCACTCTTTCTTTTCTTTGTACCTTGCTCTGTCACTTCTTGTTCAGCAGGTACCTTTGCTGTATCTTCTTCCCTTGGAGTTTCATTGACAACACTCTCCTTTAATCTCTTCTTTTCAGGGTCTTTATTTAACTCCTTAATCTGTCTCTCATCCTCAGCAGATCCAATAGCAACAAAGTTCTGATCTTGCCTCTTTAATCTTTCATATAAAACCTGTATTTCTTTAAAGGTTTTGGTCTTCAAATCAGAATGCTTCTTTCCACCAACATGCTTCAAATAGGTGATCATTTGGTTTCTCGGCTGGTTTTTTGTAGGTGGTTTATTTCTGATAGCTTTAGACCTTTGTTGAGCAAGACATTTCCTTTGTGCAGCAATGGTATCATGAAGAAATTTTGCTCTTTGTTCAATGGTAAACTTCTTTCTTTCTTCATTTTGAAGCTCCTCAGCAAGAATCTTGTCTGCATTTATTCTTGCTTGTATGAAATCATATTCATTAGTGAGAGCAACCTTAGTAGCTTCTTTTTTCAGCTAACCTTTTCTTTTCCTCTTCAGCTTCCCATTCTTCTTGAACCTTTCTGGCTACCTCTTCATCCTTAGCAAGCATTTTAAACTTCTTTTCAACTTCAGTGATATCATCTGATTCAGTATCAGATTCACCTTCTTCATCAATCATCTTTTTGCCTTTATCTTTTGGATCAATCTTGGGAAGAGGCTTCAATGTTAATATTGATCTTGTAGAAGTAGGCCTTGGTCTCTAAGTATCTTTAACATTCCTAATCTCTACTCATTTTTCCTTTTCCTTCTGTTTATTCTGACTCATTGTGATGAGAACTTGTGCAATGGTCTCATCATCACCAAATATTGTTGGAGTAGGTGTTGAAGTAGTTGTTGGAGCTGTTTGAGTAGCATTTTTCCCTTCATTTTGATCAGCAATACCATTACCTTGTCTAGTGGAAATAACTTTTGTACTGTCGGTACCTCCATTTTGCTTGTCGGTACCTTCATTTCTCTTGTTGGTACCTTCATTTGGCTTGACAGTAATAACAAGAGCTTTAGTACTTACTTCCTTATCTGCACTTTCCTTCTCTTCTACCACCATAAAGCTTGTCCTCCCCTTACCTTGAGCATCCTTAGACTCCATGTAACACCCCCAAATTGGGTCGCAGCGAAATAAGGGTCCCGGGCGTGTTACTTCTTAGATCAATAACACAAGATAATATAAGAACGACCAAAAAGTCGTTTAAAACTGATACATTGGATTTAATAAAGTATGTGTTACAAAAGCCCGAAGCTTTACTTGTTTACTAGTTATTATT
>BQNB010073929.1:0-31958 GCA_026074375.1 Tanacetum coccineum
GTAATAGCAATGCCGGGAATAACATACATACATACCAATTTTTCCAAAAAGGGATACATCATTTGCTTTCAAAGCCAGAACATCCAATCATAACGGTTCTAAGTTCTCAATACATAAACTACATATACATGAACTCTCCTAGAGTTATAAATCAAAAGTAATAGCTAAAAGAATGCGCAATCACCACGTCGGTGATAGGATAAAACTCTGAGGCAACAATAATCTCAATCCAATAAACCTAATCCTCCTACTTACTAGTACGTGGACGATAAAGTGTGAGGTTTTGTCTACATAAAGAATTTCGAGTATAATTTCCAGAAACGTAGGGCCCACGGCCTAAGAAGTTTTATAACCAAGGTGAAATTACCATTTTGCCCCTATTCTATCAAGGCTGCCTTTTTCTAAAATTTTGTCGCTACACTAAATCGAGTGTATCTCCTAAACCGTGCGTCCGCAAAAGCTGAAACGATCGCTCAAATATAAGTTTGTTCAATATCTAGAACTTACAGTTTTACATATATAGGTGTTGCTATATAAGTTTTGAACTTAAAATTTTTTTTAATACATATACCTAAGATGTCTTCCCACATCCTAGTCCAATTTCCCCAGGTCTACATAGACCAAAAATATTTTGAAACGTATCCAACAAGCTACTATCCCAAAATAGTCCTCAAAGAAATTTTGACAAATTTATGTAGTTTACGAAAATGAGCGAAATTTGAAATTTATTAATGCTTTTGACGTGAAACCAATTGGAGGTGATAGCCCTAAGAGTCTTCTACAGGTACTTAAATTTTCTTTTGAAAAGTTATTACAAAAATATGTAGTTTTACTCCTTTTCCCAACAGTATACCAGATTTGACTAGTTTTAGAAAAACGACGATATCTCAGTCATCCGGAGGAGATAAAATTCTACCCAACTCAACACATGTACCTTAGACATGTACCAACATCTCCATTGGCTTTATCAAGTGCCGTACAACCAAAAATAATTCACAATCAACCCCACAACCTGCTGGTTACAAACTGCCGCAAAAATTCATTTCAAAATCCGACCAAACACCGTTTTAACTTCTTCAAACGCCAATACAGAGCCATACCCGATGACTTAACACTCTTTCAAACGCATCAAATCATGGGTTTCCAGACCCAAACATTTCAAGACTTACCACGTAAAGGTCGATACAAGAGAATCAAAACGCAACACACCAACTTTATTCGAAGGCTTCAAAGGTAGTCGTTTCCAGACGACACGTTACGCGAGAATAAGTTAATAACTGTTTTCCAAAACAATGAAGGGTTATGGGATGACATATAAAAGTCGCACTCCCATCAACCGAAATATTTCAAAACAATAGGTTACGAAACAACATATGCGATTTAAAAGCAACGGAAAAATATTCGAACTCGGAGTCGCACAATAAGTCAACCCATTGGGGTCGACAAACTACAACGAATTAATATCATTAAAAGATAACAAAGTAGAGTCGCGAAAAAGTTTCGAAAATAATCATATGACAACGATGTTTTCATCACGTATCAAAATAATTTTATCATATCGCATCGAAATGTTTAAAGGAATTAAACACTTCGCAAGAAGCGAATATCGAAACATATATAACCGTACATTATAGAACGGATGCCGTATATATATATATATCTATATTCATATATATAATTACTACTTGTACCAAGTGTCAACCACTTGTTACTCACGTAATATGCAATTATATATATACCACATAAAGCTTCTAAGGATCGGGAACGATTGCGCGCGCGGATATCGGACATCGGTGAAAGACTCGTGAAACTTTTTCAAAAACAGTTGTAGTCCAAGTTTTGTAAAACGACTTAGTTCGCTACAACTCGTGCTCTGATACCAATCTGTAACACCCCCAAAATGCGATACGCAGCGGAATAGAACGATTGGGGTGCTACTTCATAATACATGCACACGAGTCACGGTAAACGACTTTAAAAGAAACGTTTACTAATAAAATTTTCATTAAAAGATCAGAGTTACAAGGTCCCACTAAATTTTCATAAAACTTATTCTCAATTAAGTTGCAAAGTGACAATTTGTCTTTTGAAAGCATTGTATCCAATGTACAAAGTTCACCAAGCTCACGTCCTTCGATATCCGCACTTCATCCCATCCAAATAAGCAAGCTTATACCTGAGATAAACATGCTAAACCGTCAACAAAAATGTTGAGTGAATCCATAGAGTTTATAAATGTAAATTCCGAACACAAGTATCGTTTCTCAAAAATCATCAAATCATAACGATGTGGATCAGACACCGTTATAGGGGATTATTATAAGCCTCATGACATTGAACGTTACCATATCAATATGTTGGTGTCTATGTTTCCCAACAAGGTATGCCCACTATACACCCTCGTTAAGTGCATATTACTCTCTATACAACGCATCCGTTGTGCCATTACCCGACACGAGACGATAGCTAGTCGTCACGGATTGGAGGAGGCACCCTCCAAATAGTACTATTCCATGTATAAGCGTCTACCATTACCCGATAGTTAACAATTCATGATTTCCGCGGGACTTTTTCATCAACGAGTTAAACTAACTTAAAATAATCAAGCCTACTAGCATACATTCGGGTCCTTTGTGTTCTATTTTTAAAAACAAGCATGTTATCGGTAAGTTTATTGAAACCTTTCTATTTTTGGTAAGTTTATATTTTTAGAAAGTTACTATTTTCGGAAAGTTACCATCTTTAATAAGTCTCGACACGATATTATATTTATAATAATATTTATTCACATCGTCAAACTTTCGACGCCCAATTAACCATTAATTTCTAACAACGATATTATATTTCGAATATTACGAAAAGTTACTATTTTTATACTTTTCATTTTTAGAATCGATCAATCGGTCTCAAAAATAATTACTTACAATAGTATATTAATCGATATTATTTTATCACTCAAAATCGTACTTGAAACGCGTTATTACTAATTAAAATATCCGTTAACTTTTACGTTTGACTTTTATAAAATATATTTATTTTCTAAGTTTGACCCGACCAAAACGACCCACAAGATCACATTTTCATGACTCGGGTTCTAAAGCAAATTTATGCGAAACGATATTCCGAACAACTTTTTAGTTTTAGCCGAGACTTGAATCTCGACAGAAAATGACCAAAATGCCCTTACGAGAATCTGCTGAAACTTAATATATTTTTATAAAATATGCAGAAGTTTGACTTTCGATTTTGACCCGTTATATCTCATTTTCACGACTTTGACCAAAAAGAGATTTTATAGAAAACGTCATTCCGGACAACTTTCGTGTTTCGCCGGAAGGCTGAAACAGACTCGAAAGTGCTCAAAACGTCGAATTACCAAATCTGTCAGATTTAATAAATCTATAATAGTGGCTTATTTTTCTTATTAAAGTGTATATCTCGTTTTCCCTCTAATTTCTTCGTTATTGGGAGTTAGAAGTCCCATTTTATATCAAAACGACCGCAAAAATATACTCTACAATATTTTGTAAACCAAAATCAGATTTTCGGAAATCTCGAAACCCGAATCGCCCATTCAGTTTTCTGCTCGAATTTTACTAGTTACAAAACACGTCGAAACTCATTTTCGACCCAAAAACTCATCTAGAATATATCCAATACAACTTATAAATGCATATAAATCCCGCTTGATAATCAAATACATATTATTCTAGACGCCGCAAGTTTCAATAGATTTCATCACATATATAAAAATTAAATCGATAAACGAAACAATCGAAACAATGAAAAAGGAAGGCTCACAATGATTATACGAAGCAAGATCGGAAAACAAAAGTGTCGGGTTGCCCTCTTTGAGTCCTAGCCGCGGCTCACCCCACTCGAACCAAACCGAATCGAAACTCGAACCAACCCAAATAATAATCAATCAACCAAAACCCACTTCCTATTTGTCCCTAGCTTCGTTCGAACCCAAAAGAAAGGGAGGAAGGCATGAAACTAATTTTCATCAAGCCCTTACACCTCTAAAACATTTCTTGAGTGAGATTTAATAGGTATTTCAAGATCAAAAATTAAAAATGAATTTGTGTGTGTGGGTTATGGCTCGTCCGGATCCAACAGCAAAAAGAAAGGAGAAAACTTTTTCATTAAGTGTTATGTGTGTGTGGAGGACTTTTGTTAACCCTTGAAAGCAACTACTAATCATAACTCTTGGAAAATAAAACATTTGAGTGTGTTGGTGATGCTAGGCGTCAGCCTAGGCCTATGGGCATGCAACTTTGAAAAAAAAAATCTTTTCTTTTATTACTTGTTAAATACTAATGTTAAGTTTAATTTTTAAAAGTAACTTGTACACTATTTAAATAAAACGCGAGCTTTGGCCAAGGTCGAGGAACAAAGACGACACTCATAAAAATAATATTTTATGATCATAAAAATAATAACGAGACGCGTCATAAATTTTTACGATGCTCAAAACGATTAACGAACGCGCGTTCAAACGTTGACTCGCGAAACGTCAAAAATAAAAATAATCAAAACTTCTCAAATTATTCGTAAATAAAATACTAAAATATTTACTATCAACAAATAAAATTTTAAATGTCGACACTCGTTTATAGAAATGCTTAAAATAATTATTTACGACTGATTCGCTCGTTCTCACCCCTTATTATGTACCAATAAATACAAACAAATATGAATACACAACAAGGATCAGAATCCGCGAGACCAAGAAAACCGGAAGCAGTATAGAGTGTTCCCGGGTCGTTATGTCCCAACGAGGCTTGAATTGAAAATCGAAAGACGGATTGATAATTGATGTTTGAATATGACAAGGAATGATTGGGCACTAACACTGAATAAGCAAATGCACATAAAAATAAGCAAAGAAAATAAGCTGGAACAAGAATAAAAGCTAGAAATGGTAAAAACACTTAAAACTTTTACACAAAGACACAAATAAGCTCAAATAAGCTTAAGGCAAATCAAATAAGCTAAACTAACTCTAAATAAGCAAAATCAAAAAGCAATTAAGCTAACTTAAGCAAGAAAAACACAACAGTACTAACAGTTTTAACTAACAGTACTAACTTGGAGTTAGTACCGCCAGCTTTAAGTTAGTACTGCTAGCTTAAGGTTAGTACTGCTAGCCTTAACAAAACACAATGAAACAAGAAATAAGCAAATAAGCTAAAACAGATATTTACCTAACCCTAATAAGCACTCAGTAATAAGAATAAGCAACTAGAATAAACTAGAATGGAAAATAAGCTAAAAAGCTACAAACTGATACTCTTAAAGACAGTAAAGGAAAATGGTTTAATCTACTCTAAAAAGCTAAGGAAATCTTAAATAAGCAGAAATAATAAGCTGATAAGCTAAAATGAACCACCAGTACTAACAGTTTTAACTATCAGTACTAACTTGGAGTTAGTACTGCTAGCTTTAAGTTAGTACTGCTAGCTTTAAAAGTTCCAAAAGTGAACTAGCAGTACTAACTATGGGTTAGTACTGCTAGTTGAAAATATCCCTTAAGGTTTTCAAAAATCATTATTCTTTTTATTTTAAGCTGATTAGGTCCTAAATTATTTAAAACAGATTATCAAATGACAAAATAAGACATTTATAAGCAGACTTCAAATAATAAGCACTTAAATAAGCTGAATTAGTCTAACAGTATTAACTCATAACTAGCAGTTTTATCAAATGAACTAACAGTACTAACTAAGAAGGTTACACAAACTGTTTCTAGACTGACAACTAAGCAAGATAAGCACTAAACATCATGATAAAGCATAAATAAGCAAATGTAAGTAACAATTAAGCACTAATGAGCAGTTCTGCAGTAAATAGGAAAAATAAGAAAAAGAGAAACTTACAACACCCTTGCTCAAAACAGGGTCAAACAAAGAATCTACAAGCTCTAGCTTGTATAAAACAAGCTAGTGAGAGTCCATAAGCCCATCCAGAACTGGCTTATCATCCATAAGCTGTGGTATATTTGAGTGAAGAATTTTCTGTGACTTTACTTAACTAATTAACTTTTTAGGTTTACTTAATTAAAGCAGCTTATAAACAAGCTGTATTGAGAGCCTTTTTTGAACACAGAACAACACAAGTAAGAAACTTAACACTTGGAATTATAAAGTGACTTAAAACCTTAAATTTGCATTAAAACTTGAAAGTGTTACAAAGCTGAAAGTGAAAGCTGTAAATGACTTTTAAAATAAGGTAAGTTATATTGAAAATTAAGCTAAGATATTCTAAAAACTAACTAGTTACTCACTAACTCCCTTCAAAGTTTACAAAAGACTCTATTTATAGCCGAAGTCTTCTTCTCTTGGACTTCTATCTCCTCTTTCTTCTGTGTTTCTTTGTAGAGACAAAAACCAAGTGTGCTTGTTGTGTGAGGTGATTCTAAAACAAATCCCAGCCTTCAATTTCTTTTGTGCTTCTTTGGAGTCAATCATAGCCATCGAAAATACTTGGGAATGGTGAGGGATTGCCAACATGGCACTTATACAGCTGGGGGGTTGATAGAGGAGTGGTTGAAATGATTTATCTAGGGTGTTGAGTGTTTTGCAGGGAGAAGGTATGGGACGACATGTTGCCTAGTTGTACCTGGGTTTTTGTTGGGCGGGAAAGTGGTTTTTTTGGTAGGTTGGCAGCTTTGGCCCCTCAAGTCTTTATAACTTCCTTGTAAACTTTGCCCCTTTTGCAATTTCGACCCTTGTCTTTTAACTCTTGAAATACAACTTGTTGTTTGGCAATTTTAGTCCCTTAAGTTGTATTTTCTTCACTTGGTTGACTTTAGACTTAGATTTGACTTTGTCTTTTCCATTCCGTGCTCGGCTTTGTCATTTTTGGCTTTCTTTTTTTTTGTTCCTTTTCTAGAATATCCGGTTCCTGCACAATACAAATGCAAAACATACAAATACAATGTATCTTTTGGTACGTTTTTAGTCATTTAAGTCCGTTTTTAATGGAAAATGGTATGTGTAATTAAGCACATACCAAAATCCCCCATACTAAGGTATTGCCGTATCCTCACGCAATGTTATGAAGTAAACACTCAAGAAAACTAAGAATCTCGAACCCCCTCGACTAATTACCTCGAAAAGTAGCAAAGTGTTCGTCAAGGGGAACTAAAGAATCAATAGCTTCGACAAGTCCCGTTTTCACCATTTTTTATATGTACACTAACTATCCTAATATTTTTGGATTTTTCTTTTTCTTTTCTTAACTACCTGTTTGACTTCCTTTATTTTATCAACATTGGGATCATAGAATGAGAAGCGCCCATAGAATAATCTACGGATGTCCTGACGGATAAATTCATCGTCCCCGATTTTTCACTAGTCCCAAGCTAAGCGTAAAAACGAAATCACCGTTAAGTACAAGTAAAGATGCTAACACTACTTATAACTATGACTTGTCAACTTTTCGCTCCCAACAATTATTCAATTAGAGTGATTGTGCTTAATTTTAAGTTAAATTTAGATCGACAATTTTAGAAAGTAGTATAGTTTATGTGCATAACGATATTTCTGAAGAAATCTGGGGAAAAGACTAGATCACCCACCAACCAGCATATTCTCGATAGATCCCAGCCGAGTTCGACTTAGGTTATCAGGTTGAGACCCCACAGGAGAATGTTCGCAATGTAATAGCGGGATACTCCACCCTTTTAGGCCGAATTTCTTAGATTTACCGCTAAATAAACAATACTACTCAAAGCACGCAAACATCAAAAATTTAATGATCTCATTGGTGATTTATTCATATAACTATTGTGCTTTCCTTGATTGAATTTTGTAATATGGAGCTCTTCCACCACGTGACAGAAGACACAGGTTTCTTCAGTATATGAAGGGTTTTGGAGTATCCCGACACTGATATTGTTTGAATTCGAGGGAGATTTAGCCAGGATTCATAGGAAGAGATTGCAACGAGGGTACCGGTATTTGATTTATGGGGGATTGCAGATTTTATTTCCGAGGGACTGAGTGGTATGAAGTTGATGGAGCACCGTGATGAGGCCGGTATTAGTGTGTTCACCAGTAGGGCTTGGAGGAAGATGCTTGACATTAGGGGATCGTTGGTTCACGAGTTTATTCTGGAGTTCTTTAGTATGTTTAGGTTCGGCCAGGCTATACTTGATTTGGATACGCTTGGGAATTTATAGTTTCAGTTAGGTGGAGCTAGGAGGCGTATGAACTGGAGGTAGTTCATCCTAGCCTTGGGATTACACACAGAGGAGGAGATGCAGACGGCTGGGTTTGGTGTTTACTGGGTCAAGAGCGCCAGACAGATCCCCGATAAGGGGGATCTAAAGGATTACTGATGGGGATCTTATCTGCTAGAGATTTCCTTGGCACATCCCCATTATACACTTTGATCAGAGATCCTATTCTTAGGTTGTGCCATAGGTTGATAGCTTGTAGTATTGCTGGGAGGAGTTAGGCACCTGAGAAGGTGACCGTGACAGATTTATTTTATCTGAGAGGGATGGACGTTGGCTCGGTCAACGTTCCTTATTTGTTAGCTAGGTATTTGAGGTTGTTTGCTGCTAGGAGGAAGAGCGGGCGCATATTTCTGGTGGGCAGTTTGTTGCTAGATTAGCCAAGCCTTTTGGGCTTCTGACTGCAGAGATACTGGGAGGATTGACGATTATTGCCCCCGAGCTTCCTATTATTGATATGACAGATCTGGTGAGACTGCAGATTTGTGCGCAATTTGATGATACTTGGGCCTGGGTGGCCATGGGACAAGAGAGGTAGCCCGTTGTTGCGGCTGGTGCCCCTGCAGTCGCTGAGGATGCCCCGATTATTGATGAGGGTGGCCAGGCTGATCTGGCACCCGAGCAGGCACCTCATCAGCCACCACCACCATCTCCAGCTGCTGCCAGGACTATACCTCAAAGGTTAGGGAGATTAGAGGAGGATGTGTAGGGACTGCATAGAGATATATGGAGCCTGCGTGGACTTGTGGAGAGATCGATGACCGATCAGGGGAGATTCTCCACATGGATGATGACATGTATGACGCAGTTGATGGATGCTAGTGGGCTAACATATCAGGCATTCGACGGGACTTTCTGAGGGAGCTCACCCGCAGCATTCCAGAGACGGACCAGACAGAGGACTGACAAGGCCAGCACCTCCGCAGCACAGCAGGACCCGCATCAGCCAGACCCATGATTCCTCCTATCTTTATCTTTTGTTTATATCTGTACATTTATTATTATTCATACCTTGATGTATCTAACACTAAAACAGGTTCTAGCATTTTGTACATATATGTCATGATATGACTTTTTGGTTTGTTTTTGCATGATAGAACAAAGCCTGTATGTAAGAATTCAGCAACATAGGTTCAAATAATAACTGAACCTAAGCAGGATATTAACAACAAATGCAAGAATAGAGATGATTTCAAATGTGGAAGCTGAAGAAAAGTCTAACTTAAAGACTTCGCTATAAACAAAAGTCTTCCCGGGAGACAACCCGGAATGTTATTTAATTTTGTTTTGTTATCGATTTGTCTTCCCAGGACTTCCAATACGTGTTATCCCCTCCTAACCATAAGGCAGTATTGACTGTCCTGGAAACTTATCAGTCTTTATTTTTTGATGCACTTTAAAAACATTATTGTCAGTTCTGTAAATACGCCATATTCATTAACTTGATACGTCGTATCCACAGACTGGCCCGTATTTAGTTTGTTTTAGTTTAGTTTAAATTAACCGTAGGTACCAAGATAGGAATGCACCTGTTTTTCCTATATTTTACGCAGGACCTCGTGAAAGAAATATCGACAAAAATTGGTGGATAATTTACGAATCTGGAAATCTTAAAGTGTTGGAGTCTTGAAACCTTAAGCAGCAGCTGATCAACATAAAATCGTGCACTCTTAAACTCAAATTAGAGAAGTCTATCCCGAGCAAAAATAGGGAGTTTCTCATTCTATTTCTTTTTAAATTCCCGTATTTAATGTTTTATATATACAACGAGGACATTGTATAATTCAAGTGGGGGGATGAGAATTAGAATGATCACTTATCCTATTTTTCACACTAAAATGCTTAAATTATGCTCAAATTTAAAAAAATTTCAAGCATACTTTTGTGAAATTACTTGTTACATAACCCGCACACAATAACCCTTGTTAGATATTGTGAGGATTTAACCTTTTCGTTTCTAAATGTTTACCCAAATTCCACAAAATATGAGTGTGCCGGTGATGTTGTAGACTTTAGAACTTGGCTTGGTATATCTATTCGAGACCACAATAATGAGTATTATGGATTTAATTGGAGTAACTTGTTTAAATTGGTAAATTTTAGGATTACAACCAAATCGCCTATACATGTTGTTTATTAACTAACTACACCAGTTAGTTTACCTCCCATTAAACCCTTCAACTCTTATCTTTAGAGTGATGATCCACTAGAACAACTCGTAGAGCCAATCCTTTAGGAATTTACACCAACTATTTGTTTCGTTACACCCTTACACCTTAACCTACCCTGTTAGATTAAAGTTTAATTTACAGTTGCTAGTTGCTTAAAGTGTAAAGTTTGTATTTCTCGAGTCTTGTGTCATTTTCTATCTTTGGTGCGGTTGGAAATTTGCACATTGCAAATGGGAATGTATATTAGTAGTCAAAGCTCATGTGATTTTACTACCGTCACAATTATTGGTGAAACCGAAGAACGAAGAAATTACCGAAGGGGAATTATCCGGAATTATTATTATGGTGAAGAAGGTGAAACTACACCAAGATCTGAAGAAATAGTTTGGCAAAAAAATGGAAAAAAAAATGAAAAAGATTAAAGTTATACAAAAAAAGAAAGAGAAAGAAAGTTTGAAGATAATCGTTTCGCAAAAAGCATTACCGAAGGAATTATACGAAGGATCGATTATTCGTTGATACGTCTAAAAATCAACGATGTAGAGTATTGTACAAAGTGGAAGATATCGCCACTTGCCTTGTAAAGTATGTAAAGTTTTGGGATGATTGGGAAGTTGATCGTTACGGGAACGCCAACTTAGGTTGTTGTTTTTGATCTATGATCAAGACGTTGTAAATAAGTCGTGTCTTTATCATAATAACGGTCGGGAAAAAAGTGTCTAGCAACTTGTACTTTAGGCTTAATCTATTTGTTTCTTGATTTTTATTTAGCAACAATTTACTTCCCTCTCACCTAATGATTAGCCGCTAGTTTTACGCGAATAAGGATGTGATCGAGCGTGCATGTCTATTCCGTCGTTACGGCCATGTATGCATGTCTCAGCTGCCTCGTTGGTTTACTACTTTTGGTGAAAGTTAGAAGGTTCCTACCCTATATCATTCTTCATCCTAACTGTTGGTTAAATTCGAATGAGGATGTGATCGAACAAACATGTCTATCCCGGCGTTCCGGGTGTGTATGTGTGCTTCAGCTGCCTTGTTGGAGTGGTACTTCTGGTGAAAGATTGTAGAATGATCAACCGTACGCCTTTCCATACAAAAACCCATATTTATCTTTATAAACTTGTTACTCTTTGGCTTTAGTGGTGGAGATGTGTATCCTTGCCAAGCTTATGATAGAATACTCGTCACGACCGAGCAATTAAGCGAATTAGTTACATGTTACCACATAGATTAGTTGAGTGATTTGAGTGTTTTCATCTTCCTATTTCATGAGGTGTTTGGTTGTGTACTTGTAATTGATCGAATAAGTGGTTTAACGGAAAATATCCTTAGGGATACATTTTTATAAACTTCTAAAGGCTACTTGAGGACAAGTAGGATTCAAGTGGGGGGATATTTGATGACATCAAATAATGTCTATTTTATAGCATCATTTATCCCATGTAAATAACCCATTTTGTATGATTATTGCAAGGAATTGTTACTTAATCGTTTGTATTTGAGAATTGCAGTAATTTTGGAGCATTTGGCAAAAGATGGAGAAAAATACGTGTTTTGAAGCATAAACGAAGAGTTTAAGAAAGTCGACAGATTCTGACATTGATACGCCGTCTCATTCTAGATACGGCGTATCCGTGCCTGCACTCACCAAAGACCATAGAATACTAAAGATCTATACGCCGTATCCAAGGATTATTATACACGAAGCTTCTGGAAGATATCAAACGTGGTCCTTACTCCAAGAAAGCCCAATACGCTGTATCCCACATCGCCCGATACGTCGTATCGAACCGACTACCATACCCTATATATAGACGGGGGGGGGGGGGACCCCCCCCCCCCCCCCCCCCCCCCCCCCCCCCTAAGCTCAGCTTTATGTATGCAAGTGAATCCCTAAACCACCAAGTCGACCAAGAGACGAATAAAGGAGCCTAGAAGGTCAGAAAAGAGCCTCAAGATCATAGGAAAACTCTTGTATCTTCGCACAACCAAATACGGTCGCTTAGGTTTCTTTATTTTAATCGTTCATATATCAAACCGTGTGTATTTTTTACAATGACTATCGGTGATAACCTTTAGGTATCATCCTTGTATAGAAGATCTAATGTTTGGTTTGTTTATCTTGATTGCTTAATTTATCGTTGATTGTTGTTTATGTTTATCAATTTATATTCGTTTATGCGACCTATCATTCAACTGGGTCTAGTCCTACATATTTAATGCGCTGCAACTTCGATGTTGTTTGGGTGTAGGCTAAGAGTCCGGGATAGCTCTCCATATTGTAATTTATATATCTAGAATTATAGGATCACAAATATTGACCTACATGAGCTTGTTTGATGTTGGCTTAAAGGTAGGAGTCATCTTCACTGTGATTACTTGAGTATATTATTTGATGTTCTAGGTAAAACACAAGGGATAATGCGTAGGGACTCTTATAATATTTCTCATTATTCATTTTATGTGAGAGCAACAAGCATAATTTTGACAGTGATAATGAGAATTTATGGTGATCTCTTTTGGCTCTAGACTCAATAGTGCACTTTGAGTTGTAGTGATCGGAGGTAGAGCAGGGACTGCACCTTTTCATACCAACTTAAATCAGAGCGAGAAAGTTGAATTGATAAGTGATGTTAATCGCCGTGAGAAATGAAAAAAAAAATATTTTAAGTAATTATGAGTGGCTAGGGAGGGTTGTGCATTGCATCACTGGGTCCATGATGTTAGTCTTCAATGTCAGCAATCATCTTTTGATTTCTAGACAGCAAATGTATTGGACAGGTTCTGCCTAATGTAGTAAGGAGGAGTTCTTTCTTTTCACCTTTATTCAAATTTTCTTTTTAAATCTTCAACCCGTACAATGCTTCCATTACTTCATATCTAGTACGTTTTGGGTTTGTTCCAATGCTATGCTCCATCCTAGTTGGCATTGTTCCTTTATTCTCACTTTTACTCCTTTTTTCATACCTAAGGACTTCTACACTATCTATTAGAATATCCCTAGGTAGATCCCTATAGTTTTGGCTGGATCATGGAAATGAATACCTAAACTTAACCACCTTATAACTCCAATACAATAATTTAAATGGTCGGTCTTTGGTACTTCCACATTTTTAGAATCACATAACCATTTTGCTCCCCTTCTATGTGCTCGATTAATCAAAAAGTTTAGCACATATATGGGTTAAGCGTTACACTTGAGAATCTTAGAATATAACAATATTAGTCATATTATTTTAATCTCTTTTTCCCTTATCAAAAAATAATCAACTCTAGATTTTTGGATATCAATTGATTAAAATATAACTGCTTTCGGGGAAAAAAATGTCCAATTATTAACAAGCCGATTAGAACATTTTTAATGCCTCCCCCTAAAATTATGAGGGTATTATATGGTGTTTGAGTATGTTAATTTGAAAAATTTGAATTTACTAAGTATTCTTCAAAATTCATAACTCATACACTATATATGCCTAATTTTTAAGTCTTACACTTACACATTTATTCTTCACAAGATTAATTTGTACGAGGTTTGACCTGAATGATGAGAACATATATTGTAGGATCCATATGAGAATGCTTGAACAACATTTGGAATTCCCTAAACTTATCCAAATTCATTCCATTTTCAAACAAATCTCTTCCCATAAATTCCCTCCAAATGCATAACACCAATTCACCATCTCCTTCACTCATCATCAACAACCATACACATTCATGGCCTCCACTAGAGCTTCCATTTCCAAGGTCTCCAAGAGACCAAAAATCAACATCATTCCACCAAAACAATTGTTTGTGGATTTAACCCAAGATGACACAAAAACTCCATCACCCAAACTTCCAAATTCATCACCTAGTGCTCCTAATGCACCCTCCAAAACACCATCAACAAAAGACACTTCTTCATCTTCAATTGATTACATACCCAAATCACCAACATCATCAACATCACCCTCACCAAATGGTTACTTGAACCCATCAACATCTCCTCCTCCAAGAGTTTCTCCACCACCTCCAACTCAAGATAATGCATCAATGGACATCACTCTCACTCTTTCCCCAAATACCCCACTTGATGTCCAATTTGATACTCCATCACCTTCACCACCTATCATTGCACATCCTATCCCTTGGAATTTCCTTGAAGCACATGGTAACTCATGCCTTTGTTGTATCCACAACCGAACCCTCATTTTCGGGTTAAGTGATGAACTTCACTATATGTTTTCATATATTGAACACATGCTCTCACAACCACCAATCATCATCACACCACCTCCACCATCATCCCCAAACTAAACATGCTCTATGTTTAGTCTCTCAAATAATTGATCCTCTACCATTTTGCATGCAAGTCCTATGGAGCTTTACTAGTTATAGGACTTTTGTACTTTTAATTTCATGTATGTTAGCATGTTATTTTCCTTATGTATGCATGAGTGTGTTTCACACACTACTTTAATTTTAATGAATGATCATTGTTGGTTGTATGTCATATTTTTCTTCCTTGCTACATGTTAGAAATATTTGTATTGTTCTAACCCATTTTGTAGCCAAGAAACCATAGCTCGATTCCTTGGTGCCCTCGAACGAGGGGGAGCACACATCAAGGGGGAGCATTTATTCCGTCGATTTTACTAGCAATCCTCGACGATGCCTTTTTGATTCTACAAAAAGGGGGAGAAATGACATAAAACTCACTAAATACTTGTTTAAAAATAATTTTACATTTAATGAGTTTAAATTTTGTAATCATCAAAAAGGGGGAGATTGTTGATAAAATATAATGCCTAAAAACATTAATAATATTTTTTCACATCTTTATGTTTTGATAATCACAAAATATAAAAACGTTCAACGTAAAATTAAACGTAAACAAGTATTTAGTAGTAAATATTCATTTCAAACTTATATCACTCCAATGTATGAATAAACAAATGCTTGATGCATTTTATGATCAAAGAAAACTTTTATAAAATGTTGTAAACTTTTTATAAACATCACAAAATATTTTTTACATTTAAAAGAAATGTTTTATTCAAAATAAACATTTTGATTTATAAAATTTTGAACCTAAAACGGCTAGAAATGGTCCAGTAAACACCTCCCCTGAATAGGACAAAAAGGAGCGTCTGAATAAGGGGCGACCCCCTTAATTACATGGGCGGCCCCCTTAATTTTAAGGGGGTCGGCACCCTATTTAAGGGGGCCGGCCATAGACCCCGCTCCTTCTTTTTGTCCTATAAATACTAGACTATTCCCCAACATTTTTCTCACCTTTTGCACTCATTCTTTCTGCTTAAAACAGCCCACATATCCTCTCTAAAATCCTTTGATCATTTAATCATTTAGCTTTGTTTCCAAGTGATCCAAGCTCAATTCCTCAAGTGCAAGAGAAGAATACTTCCATCATCTAGTGAAGAAGTATTACACCCCAAAATCCATATTGCAATCTTGTTGCATCCATATCATACCTTGTAAATCTTTTGTAAATCTTGTAAAGTTGTGTAGTTGTTAGGATTTGGTGATTGTTGTAAGTATAGTTGGATCTTGGTGATCCTTTTTAGTAGTGTTAGATAGTTGTGATATAAGTAGTGTGGTGAGAAGAAGTTGTGAAGGTGTGAAGTTGTGAAGATTGAAGAAGTTGTGTAGTCGTGATCAAGGTGTAAAGATAAGTTATGTAGTGAAGTTGTGAAGTAGTTGTGAAGTTGTAAAGTCGTGAACTAGTCGTGAAGTTGTGTTGTGATAGATTAGTTCTAGCTAAGATTAGAACTCGACACCTAGTATAGTGTCAGAAATTGATATAAGCAACGTTGTGTACGGTTTTCTCCGCCATAAGGGAGCTTGTTGACATAGTGAAGAAAACTCTCGAGTTTGGTACTCGGGGAGTGGAGTAGGCCGAAGAAGAGCTTCGTAACCGAACCACTATAAATCCTTGTGTTGCGGTTTGATCTTTCCAACTCTTATCTTTTATTTACTTCTACATATTTACATTGTTCATATTGTGCAAGTATTGAATTCACAAAAAGTGGAATCTAAGTTTTTATAAACAAATTTTATTTATTAAATTAAAAAGCGATAAACTATTCAACCCCCCTTCTAGTTTTCCACAATAACCTTAAGATTGACTTGTTCACAGAGCATAATGGCTATGACATTATGGAAATGATTGATGAGTAGCTCCATCCTAAGAAACCTATTAGTCATGTAGACTTAGACTCAGATGTTGAGACAAATAAACCATTAGATGATGTAGCTCATGTTGTGGAGCAATTTGAACATGAAAATTAGGGTAATGTAAACATAGATAAGATGACCATATATGACCAATGGCTAAGCAAACTGGTAGGAAATGGTACTTTTATTGGACAAACTGACAATCCAAACCCTAACTTACAATGTAGATTTTTATTAGAGGTTGAGGATCCTGATGATGAGCAGGTAGAATCTAAGTTTAAAGCCAAACAGGATGTGTCTTATCCTTCTTTCAATCCTGACACACCTTGGGATGAGTGCAAACCAGTGTTAGGAATGAGGTTTGAAAGCCCATAACAATTAAAGCATATGCTTGCCAATTATGGTGTGCAGCATGGCTATCAATTGTGGTACATGCAGAATGACCATAATAAACTTTTAGCGTTTTGTGGTAGGGATGTCAGTGAAGGTAAGTTTGTTGGGATATGCTTATATCATATGGATATTTATACGGCTAGGAATACGTGAGCCTACGGGGGTCATACACGTATACACTTAGATATCACTATATTAGTATACAAATAATAATATAAGCGTATATTTATTATACATGCATTTAATACTCGATTAGTGTATATAATAATATAAATGTATATTTATTATATATATATTAATATTCCAACGGTAGAATACTAACGGTTGTTAATTAGTTTGTTTACGAATAATTAACTATAAGGCTTTTTAATTAATGTGTAATTAGATATAATTATACATAAATATTAGAAAAGTCAAAACGTCAACACCAAGGGTATTTTTGGTGTTTGTTTGACCGGCCAAGGCTAAAAGAGTAGAGAAAACCATATTATCCTACATCGGTGGGATCGGTAAACTTGAGGGCTCTATATCTTGTATAAATAGAGGATCCCCTAGCTCGTTATTTTCATCCCTTCTCTTCTTCTTCTGATAGTCGACGAAACAAACACCCCTTAGGGAAAGGTTTCGGTTTCGCATGGTTTAATACACATTCGTGTTCTCAAGAAGCTCTCGTTTATTCACTAGCTTGGTTGCTAGAGGTACGTTTTTTGTTTATGTTTTATGTTAATTATAGTTGCTATATGTGTTTAATTCCGCTGCGTACCTCGTAAAATATTATGTGTAATATTAGGGTTATTAGATAACCATTTCCAACAGTGGCGTCACGAGCCGTTCATATAGCTTTATAATTACATAAAAAACAGTAAAAACGACTAAAAATGCATATTTTGTGATATTTTCCTGCCTTTTATGTGTAAATCTATTTTAGGATATTATTTAGTGAAATAAAACATCTTAAATATCACATAAAATCTAAAAATTAGAATATGGTTAATGTTTTTACATTATTTAATACGCTTATTATGTTGCGTGGCTTATAATTTGCGGTTTAAGGCTTTTAGGGGCTTATGGGGGCTTGGGATTTTAAAATAAGTCGGCTTATAAAATAAGTCACGTTTGTCATGCGGGATTATGAAAGGGCTTTTAAAATAAGCCGGATTATAAAATAAGCCTCATAATAGGGGCTAAAAACTTTAGCCCGTGGCTTTTGAACCATAAATTACTTATTTACCCACAAAAATATCAAACATATACCAAAAACTCATTTAATTATGTCATTTTTAGTAATTTTGCAATAATAAGCCCAAGTCCTAACCCATTTGCCAAACAAGTTTATAAAAATACAAATTTCAATTTGGGCTTATAATATAAGCCCTAGCCCTAGCTCCATCCCCGACACAAGCCCCAGCCCCAGCCCCAGCCTATTTCGCCAAACATACACTTGATGTATTGTTGCTTATTTATTGTTAAATAAATTGTTAACCATGTGTTACGTGCATGTAAACTATGGTTATTAAGCTAAATATATCTTGTATGCTTGTTTATGTGGTATGCATGAAATCTATGTTACGTTAATTAATTGTTTAATTGCAAAAGCGGAGAAAACTTTTGTTAAATTCTTGTTTAATTACGTGAGTGATTATGTTTAGTATGATTAATTGTTTGAATTGGTTTTGCATGATTAAATTTATGGCGTTATATATATATATATATATTATTATTATATTAATAATAAATATATATAGATATTATATATATTATATATATATATATATATATATATATATATATATATATATATATATATATATATAATGTGCAAAAATGATTTCAAAAGTTAATATGGACTAAAAGCACTAGATTAAAATGGTTATTGTATATATACTGATATGTACACTTTGCTAAATCGTATTGCTATATACGTAAACTTGTTATTTCTTGCAACGTTCTCTAACGCATGGGTTTGGGAACCCGCGACGGAACAACGCAAGAATAAACAATTCTACATGAACGTATTAACAATATTTAAAGTATGTCGTAATCGTTACTAGGGTTTGATTATTTCCCTTGGGTAATTAACCTTATCCGTAGTAAGTTTATTTATACTTAGAAGTATTGGAAACATGGTAACCCTAATTTTATAAATGACACGTGGTTTATAAAATTATGGGATTTCTATTATAGAAGGTTTTAAAACGAAAATGGAAATGTTTTAAAAATTACTAGTGTTATAAGGTTGTATGCATGCTTCCTTATACACAATTTTGGTAACACTTGATTTATTAAATATATACCTAAAATTAAGTTATTTGCCATCCAAGTATGAAATTACTTGAGTTTGTTTTTTACTCTAAGACAGTCTTAGGTGAATTGCAAAACAAGGTAATACAACAATCGTATGGTCAGACCAGAGACTGTATAATTACTGATTTTGTATTGGACGACTTATATTAAGTATGGTTGTTCAGAACTTCGACCCAAGGCATAAGATGGGGTTAAACATGCTACTTGACATTGCAATTCTGGATTACGATGCCTTGTGCCCCATAAAAGCTAAGAGTTGCACATGTTAGCAATTATCTCTCGTGGAATACCTTTTTGAGTTTACCATTTCTAGTAGATCAACTGCATTAATGGTAGAACGTCAAGTTGGATCTTAGACCATTGTTAAAATTAATTGCTTATTTATATATAAACATGGGTAGTTACTTTTTAAGGGATGAATTATCGAAAATACTAAAAATAAACTTTGCAAGTTCCTTTAGGGGACGTTTGATACGACAGAATCGCAAAAAATAGAAATAAAGTAAATAATGAAATCGCAAAGAAAGAGAATAGGTCCCAAGAAAGAGGATAGATTCTTATGTTTGGTACCCATTACAGAATCAATGTGAGGAATATCATGTTTTTAAAAAATTTGTAATTTGTAAAATCTTAAATTTAAACAAAAAATCTTTTTTTCGTACTTTTTATGTTTAAAAAATTTGAAAAAAAATTACAAAAATTTTAAAAAAATTTCAAACTTTTTTAAATCTTTATTTTATAAAAAAAATAATTTTTTTTCATACTTTTTAAATTTTAATTTTTTTTAAAAGCTAATTTTTTTCTACGAAAAAAATTAAATTTTTTTAAAAGTTCAGAAAAAATAAAAAAATCGAAGTAAAACGTAAAAAGTTTGAACTTTTTTTTTATTCCTTAAATTTTTTTAAAAATAATTTTTTGTTAAACTTAAAAAGTACGAAAAAAATTAAATTTATTTAAAAAAAATTAAGATTTTAAAAAGTACGATTTTTTTATAATTTTTTAACGAACAGCAACGTAAACGAAAAGCATGTGCCACACACATGATTTGTCCATTTTTTACATTGTTTTTTGATTCTCAAGTTGGTGATTCTCACCATTATCCACTTTTTTTAAAGAATGGATTTGCTTTCCAAAGAATCATATTTTAATTATCTATTCTTTGATGTACCAAACTAAGGAAATCTTTCTCATTTCGTTTCTCACCTTTCCATTCCATCATACCAAACGTCCCCTTAATGTATTAATGCAACGTCCCCTTAATGTATTAATGCAACGTATACCGTAAACAATGGTACATTCTTTACTTGTTGAAAGATAAAGCGTATCTATTTTCCTTGGGAAAATAAGACTATTTCCTATACTTTTACTTATGAAAAAGTTATAACCGGGAATGAAAGAATTATCCTAAATTCTAGTCGAACTCATACCAAACTTACATGTTAAGTAAATTAGACTTCTTATTATTTCGAGATTGCTTCAATATCCTTGTTTGGTTTTGAAATCTTTGAATCATAATAAGAAATTTGGCTAACTAGAGAACTTGTGTCTATAGCTACCAAGATTAAAAATATCTTGTTGTAAACAAGACATATTTATGAGGTTTGATTAGAAGACGGAAATATCACCGTAACACTTGAAAAGGAAATAACTAAAGAACTCGTGTCTATAGCTGTCTCCTTAAACCAGTAAGAGACGCTGCACACCCTTGAGGTAAAGTGAGCGAATAAAGGAGGAATTGCATACCAAATTTTCAAGATAATTAAATAGCTGAGATGGCTAGAACTTGAACACACTTCCTTGAATATCTAAGCACATTAGCAATAATGAGTAGAGACTCAAGAATTTGAAAAATGCATAAATTGCTACTTACTTTTCACTTGTGAAGGAATACTCACACTGTTGTTAGATCTAGTGAGAGTAATGCATTTTATGAATATAGGAACTTATAACAAATAGTAAATATTGTGAATGTTTATGTCTACTTGGTTTAGTAAAAAAAAAAAAACAATACACTTAGTCCCCGTTGACTTGAAACAAAACTTATAAAATGGATGCAATTGGCTTAGTAATACTTTGATACCATTACGTTTAACTTAATGATATAAAGGAAAAAGCCATAAAGTATAAGATCAATCTTATTGGAATACCATATTTTATGGTATGTCCAACAAGGTTAATCAAACTATAAATTGTTTTGATTTATGAATGAACTTAACTTATTTGACTCCTACAGAAATTAAGGTTAGATTATTTTGATTATGTCAGTATATACCCAATAAGACTCCTACCTAGGAGGTTAATTAAGACATTATTCTAGTAATAAAATGAGATGAATCTCATTGTGTCTTGATTGAAGTTCTAAATTTGGTAAAAATCTCTTGTAGATTATTATTGACAAATGCCTAGAACTATTAAATGTATTTTGGTGGATACCCAAAGGAAACGATGGGATACCATTTCTACAACCCACACGAGAACAAAGTTTCTGTTTCTCATCATGCTGAGATATTTGAGAATAGGCTCAAATATACAAGAAGCGAGTGGGAGTCTCACTTTGCTAAAAGCGAGTGGGAGTTTTGTAGGTCTTGAATTAATTTAAAAAGAAGATACAAAACCTTTTAAACCGCACTAGCGAATGTCATAATACTAAGGAAAAACATGAAAATGATGAACCTTAGAATAATGTTACTTATATTCATAGATCTACAAGGATACCTCATGATATGCTTTCTATATTAATGGTGAGGATTATGAGTTAGAGGATCACAATGAACCTGCTAACCATAGGAGATGAATTATTAGATCTTGGATCTAATGAATGACTCAAAGACTATGAATGAAGAGATGATGTCCAAAAGGAGATAATCATATTCTTGAGATTTGTTTTATCATTAACCTATCTGTTTGATGATGAGGTTTAAATGAGTTTCATTTTAGAGAAGACTCATAAGGATAATATTTTGCATATATATTTATTGCACGTCAAATGAAATAAGTGTTTACTCATATTTAAGTAATTGGCTATGATTAAAACTTCCTCATTTATGAACTTTAAATATATAAAAATGTTTTGATTGTCATACTTCTTTTCTTGAAAGGAAATATGACAAAATTGGATTTCAAGATCTCTCTATTAAATGATTACTTAGCGAGGATGATATGTAATCATATGAGGTTTGTATGAATCCTATATAATCTTTACGAGCATACAAAAATGCTAGAATCCAAGTGTGGATTAAAAGTATGCATCTAATGAGCAGAATCTTAAGTTTAATTGTTAAATAAATCACTTGTTGGATTTGATTTTTAATTATAAATAAGACAGCTCATGAGTAAATCTAAAATTTAGTGAGAGTAAATTTGTTTTTACCTTTCTAAAATCAATGATGTTGTTGAACATATTAGAAACAATTTATTTGTCTAAGTAAGATTTTATCCCTTAGATTGAAATAACGTTTCTTGTAAGAATTTTAGGAAATGAAACATGCAACATTAGAATAATATGTTTGATACATATGTGGGTTAATTAAAGTTAAATGCAATATGAAATATCATTGAGTGAAACTCGAATGATTTATCTCACTTGGTGAGATTGAACACGTGAATGGAAAACTTAAGTCCCACTAAAGGATTAATTATGGACATCATATTGTATATATGATTAGTTGTATCATTTGCATGAGTGTAAGATGATTTGACAACATTGGAATCTAATTGAAAGATATTAGAAGGAACATTCTGATTAATGTTAAAATTAGTATTCAAATCCTAGAATAATAATGAAATACATGAGCTATACATTGAGGTTACCATCGTAAGATCATTAGATCAACATACCTTGGGTTTGTGTGCTATCAAACATATTAAAGAAGTGTTTAGAATTTACAATAGTTTGGCATAGTGTTGTTTGTATACACTAGTGCTTGTTTTAATTGTGATGATACTTAATCTTTGTAGAAGCAAGTTATCATCATTATATGCTAACATTACTAGCTACATATGCTTGGTTTAAAAGCATAGTTGCATAATACTATATTAAAAGAATAAGAATGCTTTATGGTTTGAAAAACTATTAAGATGATTGTCTTCATTAGGATGTTGTGTGTATACATCTTATGAAATGTAATGTGACTAATACCTATAAGTGAGTGCACACTACAAAATACCAATCATCATAATATTCAACGAACTTCATTGTTTGTGAATTTTTGAAATAAGTATTCTTAAATTCCCAAAAGATCATGACATAATTGATTTGTTCATGGAACCTATGCCTTATCACTAATTGGAATTATTGTAGATAAGACATTTAACTAGTATCATCATGCACTGATCTTATTTGGTATTTGGATAATGGAACTGTAAGCAGTTATATTAAACAATGAATTGATATACGTGGTATGATTGTTTCATTTATACTACTGTGTTCTATATTTGCATGTTTAAATCCTTAAATAAATTAGACACTCAAGAAATTGGAAAAATACATAAATTGCTACTTATTTTTTGTCACACCCCGTCATAGGCGGAAACACGGAAGTGCAACGAAATGATTAATCACAACACAAGATACAAAATAGAGAAATCTAAAATGCATAAATGAATAGTGTCATGATGACCATCAACCTCAATGAAACCTTGAGTGATGTCCCAGATCAAGAACACAACACATAGTCACCAATTATTACATACTTAAGCCCACGCAGGGGTCCATGAAATCTTATCTCAATCCTCAAGAAAACCAAATCCAAAGCGTACATCAAATGCAAGACTTTTCAAACAAGATTCCTACGGGGTCCTCTAAAGTCTGCTACAAGCACCATACTCTAACGATCATTAACATCACCTGAAAATGATACTCGAAAACGTCAACAATAAAGTTAGTGAGCTCGTAGGTTTTGACTCAAAACCCAGTCGTTGTGCCAATATTTTCAATTAGTTGGATAATTATGTTATATGACAGTGAATATATGTGAACAACCCATGACTTAGCATCCCCGCTAATCATGTAACGAGACCTAGCATCCCCGCTAGTCTTATATCCAGCGCGTACCAACGCTCTTAGGGTCGCAACCCCGATGACATACCACACCTAAGGCCTACCAGCTGGAGCGATTAGGGTGAAGAACCACACAGAATGATCACACAACATAGCATAACAAATGCATGTTATTCACATAGCAGTCATAAGCACATAGATTGTCCCAAAAACAAAATCACGTTTTGCATAGTTTAGAAAAACAGTTCAAAATACATTTGAGTATCATTTTACCCCTTAGGAAAGCAGTAAAAAGTGGGGCTACGAGGACTCACCTCAAGCAACAGTCTCCAATGGCAAACTTAATTCACAGGTAAATGCAACGACATCCGCACACGACCTAGTCCAGTTAATGTCTCATTTTAAATCAATTGTTTCCAAACAGTTTTTCTCGATTTCGATGCATAGAGGTTAGATGCGTTGTACGATTATCTTAAACATTTTAGTGGTGTTATGGTTGACGACATGACTCCACAATACCATATCAAACTCATATATATGTACAATATACTTATACTTATACTATTTAGCAAAATAGATAAGTAATATGAGTAAACACTTATAATAGATAATTACAAATATACTTCGATAAGTCCATTCGGTACACTTAGTTACCATATATATATCGTTTATACTATACGAAATAGAATGTTTATGTTTACTAGACACTTTGGAAAAGTTTAAAAAAAATTATATTTTTCATCTTTTAGTGAATTTATTAAAATAATAAAATAATAATATTTTATTATTAAAAATAAAATTTAGGTTTTAAGTAAAAATTCTAAGTATAGACTTTTTACAAAAATTCGGCATGACCCGTACGTTTATATGACGTTTTTCAAGGTTATCAAACCTTATTTTCAAACAATTTTCACATTTCGACACTTTCCGAACCAAATTTCCAAAAATCACTTTTCACCATGTTTACCAAGATACTTTCTCAAAACGACTTTCCATATAGTTTCACAACTACTTTTCACTTCCCAAAAGCTCGTCAAAACTCCTAAAATAACTAGTTAATGCTTATTGGGCTTTAAGGCCCAATAAGGGTCCATTAGACTTTTTATGTATCCAAAATACGTTCTAAGCCTAAAACCAAGGCCCAATAGTGTATATAAGCTCAATCCAATAATTAAATAAGTAATCCGGACCACAATAAGCCATCAATAAGCCACGGGTTATGGATTGCCTATTGGGCCGTGAGCCCTTATGATGAGCCCCTTCATGCTCAAAAATAATATCATACTAGCTTTAAAAATATGCTAATATTCGGGTCTTAATTGATTTTGGTGCTACGGTTTTGACTCCATTAAAAGGGATAAAAGTGTGTACTTTGGGATTTGAGATGAATTTAAACTAGACTGGGATGCTTCCTAAGTGAGACGATGTTGATGATATCATCCCTTCCCACAAAGTATCCTAAATGAGAAAGGAGGTCTTTGAGAAGACTAGTGCATTAATTCTTATCAGTCTTAGGGGTGTCTGTTTGGGAAGGAGCAGAAGAAGTTCAGAGCATAATTCATATCAAAGCCGAATTATTCAGATAAGAGAACTTCAAGGATGACAAATGCAAAGCAGATTCTGGAAAACTTCGACATGACCAGAAGTGGAAGAAAATGAATCTTTTTCAAGAAATGCAGCTAATTCAGAAACTTTGTGATGACCAGAAGCGTATGAAGAAAGTTTTTTAAAGTCATGTCAGGAAGTTAAGAGTAGAAATCCAATCAAGACCGAGTTCGGTAGAGAAAACTTCTATGTCATCCTCAGCAGTATGTTCGTCTACAAGCAGAAGAAATAAAGCTGAAGTATTCAAGTAGATCGCCTAAGATATTCTCAAGGAATACTGGACTTCATTCTTATCATTTTTCTTTATTTTTGCTTGTAGGGAACATTGTAACCAATTCACGTGTGACGCCATCTTGGAGGAAGATTGTTAGCCTCACTTTTAATGAAGTTGGCGTCTTACACATGAATTAGACTAGTTTTGGACACTGCGTACCACGCACGGGTCATTTATGTTAACTAGGAATAGTTTGTTCTTGTTTCTAGTATAAATACCCCTTATGGCTCTCCATGAGGGGTGTAGATGTTTACTTGTATTTTTCACTTTCTCTTTCTAATCTAATATTTTTTTTTGTTCATCTCACCCTCTCTCTACTTTCTCTCACTAAAACAACTATGTCTTATCTATTGTTCTTTGATCAACCAAGACCTCCCGAATAAGGTATTTTATATATTGTAACAAACATGAAACCATGGTAATTTTAACTTTTATAGCTAAGACATAGATCTAAACTCAGCAACTTTAATAACTCAAAAATGTTAAGTATTAACAAAATCACCGCCGTCAACACGGTACAAAATCTGAATAAACTAACAAACGTCAAATAGTCAAAGGACTATAAATGAAATATTCAGAACACAAAAAGGGCAAAGGTTATATTCTACCCCCTTAAAAGAATTTCGACCCTAAATTTCAGCTACTAACATCACTAAAAAAATTCTGGTACTTCTGTTTCATCTGATCCTCACGTTCCCACGTGAATTCAGGACCACGTTTCAAATTCCACCGAACCTTGACGATGGCAATCCTACTACGCTTCAGCTTCTTAAACTCTCTTTCTAAAATTTCCACAGGCTCTTCTAGAAAATTCAACTTATCATCAACTCGAATCTCATCCAAAGTTACTTGCAGTGTTGGATCAGCCAAAAACTTTTTAAGGTTCGACACGTGGAACGTGTCATGAACACCATTCAGTTCCTTAGGTAAGTCTAACCGATAGGCCACAAAACCTACCTTCTCAATGATCTCAAAAGGTCTAACAAATCTAGGTGCTAGTTTCTCTTTCTTCCCAAAGCGTACCACACCTTTCCAAGGCGAAACTTTGAGCAAGACATAGTCACCTACACTAAACTCTAGAGGCTTCCTCCTCTTATCAGCATAACTTTTCTGACAATCACGCGCAGCCTTAAGTCTATCCTTAATCTGTGAGATCTTCTTAGTAGTCTCTTGCACTAACTCAGGTCCTATTAACTGACCTTCACCAACCTCAGCCCACATAATTAGCGAATGACACTTTCTACCATACAATGCCTTAAACGGAGCACATCTCATACTAGAATGATAACTATTGTTATACGAAAACTCGACCAACGGAAGATGAACATCCTAACTTCCTCCAAAGTCTAGGACGTACGCTCTAAGCATGTCTTCCAAAGTTTGAATAGTACGCTTACTCTGACCATCGATCTAAGGGTGATAAGCTGTACTTATGTCTAAACGAGTTCCTAATGCCTCTTGCTTTGACTGCCAAAACCTTGATGTGAAACGACTATCACGATCCGATATGATCGAGATCGGCACACCATGTCTAGCAACTATCTTATTTAAATACAATCTAGCCAATCTATCCATCTTATAATCCTCACGCATAGGTAGAAAATGAGGAGACTTAGTCAATCGGTCCATAATGACCCAGATTGTATCATGCCCACTACTAGTTCTAGGAAACTTAGTCACGGAATCTATTGCTATCCCTTCCTATTTCCATTCGGGAATCTCAGGTTGCTGCAGTAAGCCAGATGGCCTCTGATGCTCAGCCTTAACCTTTAAACAAGTCAAACACTTACTCACATACACAACTATGTCCTTCTTCATAACCGACCACCAGTACCTATCCCTAAGGTCATAATACATCTTATCAGCTCTTGGATGTACACAGTACTTCGACTTATGGGCTTCGTCCATTATTAGGGTTCTCACATCACCTTTCAAAGGAACCCATATTCGATCCAGGTAATACAATGCTCCACCATTCCTAAGCTTAATCATCTCGTCTATTCCTCTTTGTAATCGCGCAGACTCATCAGATGCCTCTTTCTGAGCCGCTAGTATCATATCCTTAATACTTGACTGAAGGGTCATGTTCATCGCTTTAACTCTCTTAGGTTTCACCCGCTCTTTCCTACTTAGTGTATCAGCTACTACATTCGCCTTACCAGGATGGTAACGAATTTCACAGTCATAATCACTAAACAGCTCTATCCAGTGACGCTATCGCATATTCAACTCTTTTTGACTAAAGATATGCTGGAGACTCTTATGATCCGTATATATGACACTCTTTGTCCCATACAAATAATGTCTCCAAATCTTAAGTGCAAACACAACCGCACCCAGTTCCAAATCACGGGTGGTGTAATTCTTCTCATGAATTTTTAACTGCCTAGATACGTAAGCTATCACCTTACCTCTTTGCATAAACACACAACCTAATCCTAAGCCAGACGCATCACAATACACCACAAAATCCTCTGGTCCATCGAGGAGAGCTAGAATAGGAGCATTACACAACTTATCCTTCAAAGTTTGAAACGCATTCTCCTACTCCTCACCCCAATCAAAGGTCTTACTTTTTTGAGTCAAGACAATAAGTGGCTTAGCTATCTTAGAAAAATCCGCAATGAACCTACGATAATATCCATCCAATCCTAAGAACGAGCAAACCTTAGATGGAGTTCTAGGGGCTTTCCAATTCTTAACAGCCTCAATCTTACTAGGATCGACATGAATTCCATCACCATTAATCACATGCCCAAGAAACTATACTTCTTGCAACTAGAATTCACGCTTAGAAAACTTTGCATACACTCTCTCCTTCTTGAGCAGTTCTAATACTAATCCTAAATGCTCTTCATGCTCCCCTCGATTCTTAGAGTAAATCAAGATTTCATCAATGAATACTATCACAAACTTGTCTAGATATTGCCTACATACTCGGTTCATCAAATCCATAAATACCGCTGGTGCGTTAGTTAAACCAAAGGGCATTACTGTGAACTCGAAATGTCTATAACGGGTCCTAAATGTGGTCTTTGGAATGTCGTCCTCATGCACTCTCAGCTGATGGTATCCAAACCTAAGGTCTATCTTAGAGAAGTACTGCGACCCTTGAAGTTGGTTGAACAGGTCGTCTATCCTAAGGAGTGGATAACGGTTCTTAATGGTCGACTTATTCAGTTCTCTATAGTCAATACACATTCTAAAGGATCCGTCCTTTTTCTTAACGAACAATACTGGTGCTCCCCAAGGCGATGAGCTTGGTCGAATGAAACCTTTGTCCTGGAGTTCCTTGAGTTGTCCTGACAACCCCTCTAATTCAGAAGGTACTAAACGATAGGGAGACTTTGCAACCGGCATTGCTCCATGGACTAACTCAATCTAAAATTAGATTTCTCGAACTGGCGGCAATCTAGATAGATCATCAGGAAACACCTCGAGAAAATCTCTCACTACCACTATCTCTTCTTGTTTATTCTCTTTAGCCTTAGCACTCATTAATTGCCTTATCTTTTTCTTCGGGTTCTCCTAATACTCTAAGCACCTTGCCATCTAATAGTGGTATCCTTACTACCTTCTTATGACAAATTATCTCAGCCTTATGGTCGGACAACAATCCATTCCTATGATCACATCAAAACTCCCAATTCCAAAGGGTATCAAGTTAATGTCAAACATATGACCTTCTATTTCTAGTTTTCACCCCCTAATAACTTTATTAATCTCTACCAGATGCCCGCTAGCTATCTCAATCTCATAACTAAAACCTAAATCACTGGGCTCTATGTCTAACAGAGGTATAAAAGTAGTGGAAACAAAGCTATAGTCGGCGCCAGAGTCAAATAAGGTAGTGGCATAGTGGTTGTTTAGAGTAAACGTACCCGTCACGATGTTCGGGTCCTGGCAAGCTTCTTCTGCTCCCAACATGAATGCCCTACCCATAGCTTGGTTCCCTTGGTTTCCACGACCCTAACCCCCATTAACAGCCACAACTTAGTTTTGTTGGTTTCCCTTAGTCTCCGAGCCTGATTTATCCTAGGACAAGCTGACTTGATACACACTTGAAACATGTCCTAGCAACTGGGTTTCTAGCATTGATGGGGTTCGCATTCCTAGGCGCCACTCTACAATCTTTAGCAAAATGACCTAGGCAGTTACAGTTGAAACAAGAGCGATAAGGTGTCTCAGACGAATGATGATAGCCACAGGCGGTATACTTGGGTGCCATACCCATGTAACCTCCTCTGACAGGGTTTACGGTCGTAGCAAAAGCATTTCCAGTCCTAGTCCTTTTGTTATCCTCCTTTCCATTCCTATCCTTACTAGGTTCTCCCATATTTCCTCTCTTCTCGGGGTTCTTTTTTATTAACCCATTCCTAAGGGCTTCATCAGTCAATGTGCCAGCTAACTGCACAGCCTTTTGGATGGTCTTTGGCTCCGTTGCTGCCACCATTCCTCGAATTTGTGGAGCAAGGCCATACACATACCTTTCAATCTTCTTACCTTCCGGGGTTACTAAGTGAGAAACTAACCTAGCCAACTCATGAAACCTATCAGTATACGCAGCATGGCCAGCCCCGACCATAGCGTGATTCCACAACTTAGTTTCTAACTTTTGCATCTCATTACTAGGGTAAAATTCTTCCCATGACATACCTACAACGGCATCTCGACCCCGTGTGCGAATCTTAAAATTCCACCACGTGATAGCCTTACCAACAAATGAACCAACAATGTACTTTACTCTCTAACTATCCCTACACCTACTCATATCATGAACTGACTTCATCTTCTCAATCCAACGGGTATACACTATAGCACCTCCCTTACCATCATACTCCTTTGGGTTACAAGCTAAAAATTCCTTATAGGTACAACCCCTACTAACATCACCCCGGATGTTGTCATTGACACCATCAATGTTTTGATTCCTACTATCTCATTGACCTCTACCTTGGTCACCTACTTAGGCTACAATAGTGGGGAGTAAATTCTGCAACTGCTGTGTAATGATGGACGAGAAGTTAGGGACTCCGTCAACACCACCATTCACCTCACTATCCTGACCACCTACTTGGCCACCTGGACCATCATCCCTACCATTACCCTGATCACCAGAACGACCTCTTATCCTACCACCACCTATACCGGCTCGTACACTCGTTCCCCCTTGATGCGGCAGCAGGCCGGCCAGCACTTCGGGTCGTCATCGTAGGCGACATTATCTACACGATGGAGAACATGGGCAATGTTAGGTAGGTGGGACAGTCAACACGCACAAGATAGCCTAATTTACTATATCACGCAACTACTGTCCTAAGGTGTCAACACCGATTTGTGCGGACGATAATACTAAATATGCGTGAGTCGTGATACCTTCATAATTACGTTAGCCACCGTATTTATACCCGTATCCTTTCCTAGTTGTACTTAGTATTAGGCTCACACATTTTAATGAATGACTTAACTAATGTTATATACCATATAACCACCTAAGCACGTATAAGCGGAACACCGTGCATATAGATCCTATGAGGCAACTATATGCAGGTTCCTAGGTTATAGTCTAGGCCAAACCACCTAGTTCTCTATAACATTGGCTTTGATTACCATTCTGTCACACCCTATTATAGGCGGAAACACGAAAGTGCAACGAAATGATCAATCACAACACAAGATACAAAATAGAGAAATCAAAAATGCATAAATGAATAGTGTCATGATGACCATTAACCTCAATGAAACCTTGAGTGATTTCTCAGATCAAGAATACGACACATAGTCGCCAAT
>BQNB010073930.1:0-31958 GCA_026074375.1 Tanacetum coccineum
TTTAAATGTCAAATTCTTATTATTTAACTTAGGTTATATTTTAAAATGATAAAATAAAATGCAAACCAAATTTTTGGGTTTTACAATACAGAATCTAGTTTATACCACCAAGAAGTATACTCATTGGAACAGTTATAAACAATATGAATAACAAGACAATTTACTAAACTTTCAGCTTCAATATAAAACAAACACTCTTAGTAGTGTTGGGGTTACAAAACAACCATGAAGCTATGACTTTTATGTTTTTGGTGATTCAAATTCTACATCATAGGACCTCCTTTTATACACCAAGGAGTCCTTTACAAGATAACTATGAATCTTCTAAAACATTAAACTTATATGCATATCTTTCTAAATATATAGAATATACACAAGATAACTAATACATATCTTTTCACACGTCTTTATCTTCATGCAGTCTTCAATCTTTATCAGCAGTATTAATCTCTTCAGCAGTGTTAAGTTAGTACTGGCAGTACTAACTTATGCCTAGCAGTACTAACTAGTTTATACTGGCAGTTATAACTTAAGCAGTACTAAGTCTAATGAGTTTAATTCCCAACAAAATGTAGTCACGAGACCCAGCTAAATAGCCAAAGGCTAAAAGCCAAGAGCTAGTAGCTCTTCTTGTAAATGGGTATCTATACTTCTCTCTATCTCTCTCTACTCTTTCTCTCTCTATAATAAACACACACATAAACACCTAAACACACACTCTTTTGCTTATTCGATCCTAAAATCGAGACCTAACAAGATTGTTGGTTTAACATGGTTCTACTCGTTTCTTGTAATGTCCTATTCTTTTTTTAGCTACTCTATTAGATTGAGGAGTCCTAGGGGCTGATAGATAAGTAATTTCATTTGCGTTACATCATTCTCTGAATTGTATCTTGTTATAAAATTCCTTACTGTGCTCTATCCTAATGGAAACTATGGAGCATCCTAGTTGCTTCTTAATCTTCTAACTAAATATTTTAAATTGCTCGAAGTTTTCATTTTTACTCTTTAAGAATTTTGTCCAAGTGAGCCTAGAATAGTCATCGACCATTACTAATGTATAAAGATTTCCTCTATAACTACGCATGGCGGACAGACCGAATAGATCCATGTTAAGAGTTCTAGATACCTAGATGCTGAGACCATATTCTTAGCCTTATGACTAGGGTGAACTTGTTTTCCAATTTTAAAAGCATCACAAAAGTGTTGATCAAACTTAAGCTTATGTAGGTTTCTAACTAGTTCCTTGGATAACAAAGATTGAATCAAACGCATATTTGCGTTTCCTAGTCTTCTACTTCTATGCCATAAGAATAGAACTTTTCGGTCCATGGTGGTAAGACAAAAAATCTATTTGTCTCTGTTTTAATAACCTAATTCATTCATCACGTATAACCTATTTTTCCTAATACCTTTCCCTATGGTTTTCCCATTCTTAGTTATTTTAATATCATGTTCCGAGAATATTACTTTACACTTACCATCACAAATTTGTCCGCCGCTAAGCAAATTAAAAGCTAAGTTACCTATGTTTTCAACATTTCTAATTGTAAGGGAGTTATGAGAGATCTTACCCTTGTCAATGCTTTTGTCACGCAAGTTTGGTAAGTTGAGAAGAGACTTTTCTTGCCCGTCATGTAGGCTATCTTGTATCCATTCGTCAGGCTCCAAGTTAATATTTAAACAAACCTCATTATATGTTAAAAACACTCAAACATCTAGTCCGCACTATCTCATGGGTCCAAAATTGTTATCATTGAACATCCCTTACATTTATGGTATTTGGTTAGGATGTTGTGTTATTACTTCACTTTCACACAATCTAATAAGCTGCTCTAAATAAGCAAGACAATAAGCACAAGAATAAGCTGGAAATAAGATGAGAAAATAAGAAAGAAAGATGGTGGTAAGGTATGTATTTCACCAAATGCATATATTAGAGAGAGATATACAAATTAAAAGAGAGAAATAAACATCCAGACACACTCCACACACACAGGGGGGGGGGGGGGGGGGGGGGGGGGGGGGGGGGGGGGGGGGTTTTTTTTTGTTTTCTCTGTGTAGAGAGGAAGGAGGGAAGGAAAAGCCAAAGCATGGTCCTTGGTGATTGGGGCTCAGTCAAAAACGTCTATAATAGTAGCTTAAACCCAAGTTCGTATACCCATCTAGTTTATTACAATATTCAAAGCTCTTAAACCGAGAATAAACAACACTTCATTTAGAAACGTTTCTAACAATCTTCTGTTAAGGGGCTGTTATTCACTAATACTAATCTTCATATTCCGTGTGGCTTTCTGTCTTGTTCTTGAGCTTTGTTAGGTAGTAGAGTTGATCTTTTTCATTTTAATCATGCTTGTAATCTTGATCTTGTTCTTTTTTTATTTTCTTTGTCTTTGGCCTTTGAGATCTTTTATAATCATTGCCGACCACCATACTCATACTTGTCTTGGAATCAATCAAACTTCATCCTATGGGGCAATTGTTCTTATGATGTTTATGAGCTAACAATCTCCCCTATTACTTCAGTCTTTAAAGTGGTGATTTGAACTTGATCCACTTGACATCTTTATCTTGCATTCGTTGATAAAGTTCTTGATTATCAGAGTTGTGAAAGTGTATCTTTGTTCGTTTTGAGTTTTCATTTTGAAAGTTGAATCTTTGAAGCTTGAGTATGAGCATGTGGCTATGAATATGACAAAGCTGGAATGAGGTAGTTACGCCATTTTCGATACATGCACATATAAGGGTTAACAATAAACAACATATATAGATGAATGTCTTATTCATTCGCCGAAGTTCGATAACGTTAACCTCCAGTTCCATGAGGACCATTTCATAGTATAAATATTTTACATGCGTCATTAGAATTCGATTCATGAATGAATCTCCTTAATAGGTTTTCCATCTAAAAGTGTAGTTTATCTAGAACGGACATGTTAAGAAATGCTAACGATGTTTTTTGATGTTCAATAGCTGTTCCCTTATCTGAATTCCCGTTCTAGTTAGGATAACAACGAATATAAGTGAATCATTGATGTCCATTGTGAATTAAACAACAACAATTTTGGGTGTTTCTCGTCAAATCCATAAACTTGGATCACATTGGTTTTCTAGTTATCACATGTTTGATATTTTACAAGATCACCCATGTAACTTACCGTAATGCTATTTGATGTTGACACTTAAAGGATTTACATTCGTCACTTTAAAGTATTGAAGAGTACCACTCTGAATGTTCTGGCAAGATTTGATGATAACGCATAGGACTCTTTGTTATAACTTATGTTCTTGATTGTGAACAACAAGTGTATTTTGGAATTGTGTCCTAATGAGATTCATACATTAATCTTATGGCTCTAGACTCAATAAGTGCGTTTTGGTTTTAGTGATCAAAGGCTAGAGCAGACTGCCACATTTTCAATATTAACGATCTTGAAGTGCGAAAGTCAATAGATTACGTGTTATGTCTCCGTGAGAATTGAAACACGATTTATTTTGAGAGAAACTTAAGAAGATGGGAAGGGTTATGCATTGCTTTACTGGGTCCATGATGTCTACCTTCAATAGCAAATATCATCTTTATGATAACTAATAGGTTATGTATTGACCTAATTTTTGCCTAGTTGTGTGGATGACTTCTTTCTTTTCACCCTTTACATAACTTTACTTTTTCATTTTTCAATCCCTTCATTGTTTACCAAGATGTCATTACTAACACCATGTTGTGTTTGTTCTGGTGTAACTCATTCCTTAGTCAACATTTTTCCCACATTCTCATTCATCTCTATCTTTCCTAAGGGCTTCTAATCAATCTAATGGAATGTCCATGGGTAGATCTCTCTGGTTCTGGTTTGATCATGAGATAATACCAAACCTAACCACCTTATTTTGTTTGGGAGTAACAGTGTCATCACCGGGTTCAAGGACTTGTTTGTATTGATAAGGACCCTTAAGAATGAATTTAGCAAGAATTTTTCCATTTGGTTCACTCTTACAGTAACGAATGATTTTGCTTGACCATTATACGTGATCATCTTTTGATAGCATAGGAGGACGGTTTTTGGAACTAGCAGCAAAAATGTATTGTTCAGTAGCCCTTTGAAACGTTTGTTAGTGACACATGATCTTAAGAAAATAAAATGATGAGTTGTTGTTGTTGATTTGACGTGGTTTGTGATTTGATTTGTGGTATTGATTCGATGAAACAAGGCTTTAGTGATTTGACTTAACAAGTGAAATAATCTCCTCGAGCTTGAGATAATTAGTTCGCCGTGACACTATAGTTTTGTCGTGGGTTATCTCGCCAATGACCAAATATTATCTCGCCGTTTACCAAAATTTTGTCGTGAGCCTAAATTTTATTTCGCCGTCAACCCAAAACCAGTTATCTCGCCAAAACTCAAAACTAGTTATCTCACCAAAGCCTAAGCTATTTCGCCAGAAGCCCAAGATAAAATTTCGCCAAACCAAAAGGATATTATTTCGCCGAAACAAAGTTATCTCGCTGAAATTAAAAAGTTATCTCGTCGAATACAAAAGTTATCTCGCCGGATAATTTCGCCCTAGCCAAAAATTATCTCGCCTTGAAAGTTGTTTCACCAAATCCAAAATCTAGCCAAAAGAGGGTTTCAAATACAAAAAGTTCTTTCGCCGAGTTTTTAAAAGTTATTTCGCCTATTTCGAAAGTAAACTTGCCGAAACAAACACCCTTTTAAATCACTTAAAACTCGAGTTTGAACGTTTTGTATCTGTTATCTTTGCACCTACCTTTTCTATAACGTCTATAGAACCTTTTCAATGTGAACTTTAAGGTTTTAACACGTTAAAAAGTAAAGATCAAGTGTAAAATGTTCCAAGTCTCATAAAACACAAAAAAATGATTAAAAAAACTTTTAAATCTTCAATAAAGTTCAAACCTTTTTGTGTTATCATTGTTCTAAAACACTAAGTTCATCCTTAAATCCTAAGATATAAAGATAACTAGCAAGAAGAAAGAGTTTTTAACACAAAAATCAAGTTTATATCACTATTTCACCACAAAAGTTTTCAAACCAAGTAACACACACAAAAAATACACTAAATTATCCCCGTGGTGGTTGATACCAATTGTTATTACTTCACTTTCACACAATCCAATAAGCCACTATAAATAAGAAAGACAATAAGCACAAGAATACGCTACAAATAAGATAAGAAGAAGAGAAAGAAAAATGGTCGTGAGATATGTATTTTGCCAAATGTATATATTAGATAGAGAGAGAGATACAAATAGAAAGAGAGAAATAAACATCCACTCCCCCCATATGGAAAGGGGTATTTATACCCAATAGCGCAAGATGGGGAGTAGGATTTAGAGAGGGAAGAATGGCCAAAGCTTGGTCTTGGTAATGGGCTCAGCCCAAAACATATACAAAATTCGCTTAAAGCCTAAGCCTGTATAACCGCCTAGTCTATTAAAATATTAAAAAGCTCTTAAACCAAGAATAAATGACACTTCATTTAGAAGCGTTTCTAACATGTTGAAATGGTAGATACATTCCTCATGGAACATAAACATAACTTTATGAAAAGTTATTTAAAGTTATGTGATATTGATATGGGTGATTTGGTCTCCTAAAGTTACGTATAGGTTGTAAAGTTATAGACCGAGGTTGAGTTACTTTTTTAGGAGGTGGATTTTTGATCTACGATCTTTGTTTGAAAACCTGACTCCTGGTTTTAAAGTAAGGTTTATAAAATTGTTTAACTTCCTTTTCAGTGGCAATAGGCACTTTAGCTTTATTAATGACTAAGTGTTTTGACTTAGACATCAAGCTGTGTTTTAAATTCGACACTGTTTCATCTTCAGCAGCAAACGGTGCGATGGTTTCCTTATCTTTAAGGAAACTGTCCCTTTCTTTCTAGGAACCGTCCGTTGTTAACTCATTTTCAATTTATTTTACAAATTTTATTTGTCTAGTTTCATTTATTAATGCTTCACTTTTATTATAGCCTAGACCCATTTTATCACCGAAAGGTTTTTAATGCTTCAACTAAAAGTTTAGCTTGCATACTTTTAAGATTTTTATTTTGTATACATTTATTCTATCTGTATTGCTCGTTTTATATTATTTTATATAAGATTTGATACTTAATTACTTATCTTTATGAATTTTAGTTATTATCGAGCATTTGGCAAAAGATGGAGAAAAGAACGTGTTTTGGAGCATAAATAAAGAGTTTAAGAAAGTCTACTGAATTTGAAGAATACAACGTATCATTCTAGATAAACACTCCGTATCCCAAGACTTAGACGAATTCAAGACCATTGCCTAACTTTGAAGAATACGTCGTATCCACATCAGCAAATACGCCGTATATAAAACCTTGGTTAAGTTTCAAAACAAGGACGTTTACTCTCAATACGCCGTATCCAAAGACCTAAATACGTCGTATTGAGTGGTGGTTAGAGATTATTCTAGAGTATTATAATCATGGAGCCCACGCTAAAAACCGCTAATACGCCGTATCGACCTGATTTCAGAGCCTATAAATAGAAAACATAACATACAGTTTTCATAGATCATAGGAGAAAAATAGAAGAGCAAGAACGACCAAGTATGATTCTCAGACTATTTTAGAAGACAAGAAGGTCCTGCAAGTGCATTAATTCCATAGGAAAACTCCTGTAATCATTATACTTTGCTATAATCATTCGGTTAACGTATTGTTCTTTATAAATTCTACTTTAATCGTTCTGAATATAATACTATGTATTGTTACAAAGATTATGGGCTAATACCTATAGGTATTAGCAAAGTTTATGATAATTTGATGTTTTTATTTGTTTATATCAATTGTTTACTCTTTCGTTGAATGTCGATTATGTTTACTACTTCATACCTGTTTATTGCTTGATTGTGTTTTCATCTATCATTCAACTGGATCTAGGATTACAAATAAAGTGAATGGTAGACTAAGGTAAATAATGTTCTGTTTCCCTAGGTAGTTTAGTGGATTGTAGACTACCAGTATATAGATAACAATTAGGCATATGTTGGTAAAGCCTTGATGAGCTAGGTTTCATTATTGTCACCTCGATAGATTATAATTGATGGTGTGAACTTTATGTGGGTTTGTTTGATTGTGACAGGATTAACAGTAAAACAAACCTAGAGTTTAGGGAGAAGTACCACGTAGCTTTAGAATGATATACCACCAACGAATGTAGTACAATCATTGCACACATATACAATTCATACATCTTATTTGAATAAACTTGGTTAATACGTTTTCCTTACATAAGTGCTTGACCTCTTCTTTATTGTTTGTTTATCTATTTGTGGGTGTAAATTGTCCTATTTATCGCTTTATTAGTTTAGATTAAACCAAAACTCATGCCAGTCTCTCATGCTGAACCCCCCCCCCATTTGTGTTAGTTTAGGTTTAATTAGGATTAATTAGAACTAACATTAGATAATTAAAATTCTAGTAAATTGAAGTATTAATGTTCACTCTTAGTAATCGACACCCTACTAAGCAACGAACCTACAATCGATCGGGTACAGTGCCCGTTAGTGTTAGTTAATAGGTAAAGTCGGCAAAATATAAATAGTAAAGATTGATAATATTATTACCTGTACTAAACGACACATCAAGTTTTTGGCGCCGCTTTCGGGGTGCGAAATTTGTTTAATACTTGTTTATTGGTATTTTAAATTATATTTTATGTTTTTAGTTTAGTTTTTATTAGTTTGTAATTCTGTGTTTTAGTTGTTTTGTGTTTTTGTGTTTTTATTTGTTTTTCTACATTTTTGATACATGCTGTTTACTTCTTTTCGAATACCTGATACGACATATTCATCCCTTGAATACGGCGTATCCACCTTTCAAAATCAATACAGCGTATTTGACATTAAACATCAATATATTGTATTCACTCTACTGAATACGGTGTATCGATCGTCTGATACAACAACAATTTTAATTTCTTTGTGTTTGACCTTTTTCTATGTTCCTAGCCAATTTTTTACAGGTAATGGACAACCCAGATATTACTATGGAAGAATATGTTCAGTATGAAACAGAGAAAGCTCTTAGAAATAATCAAGTGTATGACTGGGAAACTACTAAGTATGGTAAGATCTGGTATATTGAAGATATTAACTATCTCAGATTTTTTGAAACAAAATTCCCAGCTATAGTTTATGATGATGCATTAAAATCAGAATTAGAGTTCTCATCTGAACCCACATTAAGTTCTCAGCATGTGGATGAAGTTAAATGGAAAAATAAAACATCATTGTCCGAATATGATTATGAAAGATACAATGTTATAACCAAAAGAAAAGCTTTAAAAAAATGATTTTCTAAAAAAGAAAATTTCTACATCTTGAGTATTGATACACATCTATTTTCTTATGATAGATTCTCTGTCAATGATTTAAAATTAAATAAGGACAATGATAAAGATAAAATAGGTATCAAGCAGTCTTCGAGGGATATATTTATCGAACCGTCACGTAATATGATAAGTATCGATGTTGGTACCTATGCACAAGTGTCAAACAAACTTTGGAAAACATGTCATGATATAATTAGTAAATATTTCACAATTGAAACTTTTATTAAAACATTAAGTATTAATATCATGATTTGGAAATCTTTTATCGAGGGTATGCTAATGAATTTTGTTAAAAATTTATATATGCCATTTGGCATCCCCTTCGACCCCAAGTTAGTCTATAAGGAGATGGACTAAAGCTGACAGGAGTCTAACTTAAAGACTCTTCAATAAACAAAAGTGCTTGCCGGAAGACAACCCAAAATGTTATTTCAATTTTTGTATCGAGTCTATCTATCCAGTATGTTGATACGGCATATCCAACCCAATAGATACATCATATTGAATACCCCGGACACATTATCTTTTTATTTTTGTAGTACTTTTAAAAACTTTATTGTCAAACTGGTCAATACAGCGTATTTAGAATTCTGAATGCGGTGTATTTGACCTCTGACCCGTATTGGTTATTTTTCTTACTAGATTCAATACGGCGTATCCACCTCCATGGATACGACGTATCGACTGTCCTATATAGTTATCATTTTTATATTCTTATTCGAACCAACATTTATTTGGAGATACAATTGTTGTGATTTTCTTTATGTTAAGACAAAGAAGAACTAAAAGCAAATGAAAAAAGTGGTGGTATGCATATAATCTGGAATCTTATGTGTGTTGTGCATGCTGGTATTCAGACACTTTTCACAACACAACACCTAGTTGCTAATAAACTCATCATGGAGGATCATACCGAGCAAATCCCAGGGGAGTTTTCGTTCTAATTCTTTATATTTTTTGAATTTCATGTTAAATTTATACAACATGGGCGTTGTATATCTCAAGTGGAGGGAGGAGAATTAGAACGCTACTTGTCCTTATTTTCACAAATAATATGCTTAAATTTAAAAAAAATTAGCATGTTTTTTGTAGATTATTAGTTGCATGACCCGCACACATAACCCTTGTTTCCATATTGTAAGGATTAAGCCTATTCCGTTTCCGCCATTCTACCAAAATTCTACAAATATATGAGTGTGCCGGTGATTGTAGTAAACTTTAGAACTTGGCTTGGTATACTATTCAAGACCACCATAATGAGTATTATTTTTATAATTGGAGTAACTTGTCCTGGTAAAATTTTAGGATTAAACCAAATAGCCTATTTCGTTTACAAACATTATGTGATATTAACTAACTACACTAGTTAGTTAATACTCGTATAAAACCCTTTGGTTATTCTCATTTTAGAGTAAGATACCCCTAGAAAAACCGTCTGAGCCATTCCTTTCGTTTCCTACACAACTAAAATATGTTTCGTTACACCTTTACAACTTAGACTACCCTGTAGATTAAAGTCCGTGGTTGGTTGCTAGTTGCTTTTGTTTAAAAGTATGTACTTCCTATGTTCATGTGCGTATTTCTTATCTTTGTTTAGGTAGGGAATTGCATAATGCAATGGGAATGTGAAAGTAGTTTCTTTTATTTTTCGTGTGTTTTCAACTTTTACTATTATTTTTATTTTTGAGTCATGAGCGTTATAGAATTATTATCCAGATTTAATATGATCGTGAAGTGGTGAAATTTTACACCTTTATTCATTTTCTAGTTGATTTGTTTAAAAAATCAGAAAAATAGAAAAATACAAAAAATATAAGAGAGAAAAAAAGAGGATTGTGAGATAATCGGTTCGTCTAAACTTAACCGATTTTATTTTTTATGAGATAATCAATAATTCGTTGGTACATGCTATAAACAAAAGATGCAAAAGTATTGTTGTATATTATTAGAAGTTGGTCACAAAATCAACCAAATTTTGTATCAAGTGGTATATATCACCACTATTGTTGTACTATATTATGGATTGATGAGGTGTTATTTTATACACTTTTTCGGGGTCACTTAATCCCCTAAATCATGTAAATATCTCTAGAATACGTGGTTAATCGTTTCTTTTTGTATTTTTAGTACTTGGATGGCTTTTGGAGGAAATACACGTGACTTGGACTTAATTTGGGAAGAAACAGAACAAGATTGCAACTTTACACAAAGAGGCTCAAAAATTGCATACAGACTGTTAAGACGGCGTTAGGATTTCTAGTTATGCCGTCAATGGCATCATGATTCTTACGATAATGTCAGAACGTAACCGACTTAAAGAAGCCCTAGAATATTCTCCCTACTCCACTCTCTAAGTACCCAACTTGAGAGTTTTCTTTACTATGTCAACAAGCTCCCTTTAGGCGGAGAAAATCATACACGTCGCTTACACTTTTTTCGGTACTAAGCTAAATATTGAGTTCTACTTCAAGATAGAACCCATTTAACACACTATGTATTTTAAGGCCTAAAATACTAACCTATCATACACATATGATATACACAACTCATAACACACAACACAAGAGATACAAGATAGATAGATTTCACAAATGTGATGACACAACTAGACTAATAACACTTAAAGCTTCACGTCTTTGTTAGTGTTCTTTACTAAAGAATTTGATCACTTGTAATGGATTATAAAACAAGTATAATGATTAAAGAATATATGAAAATGAAAAGACAGAAAGAAAAATGTTAGGAATTTTGTATAACAGACTTAATTCTGTTAGCATTGAAGTTAGTTCTGCTAGTGTAATAGTTAGTACTGCTAGAAGGTTTATCATAGTTAGTACTGGCAGTATTAAATAGTTAATACTGTTTATGTAATAGTTAAGTCTGCTTACGCAGAAATTAGTTAGAGTTAAAGATATGCATGAGATATCTTAGGAAAAGATATGCATTATCTTTATACGCGTTTTGTAAAGCCCATTAGGGTTTCCTTAGTCTATAAAAGGATCCCTAGGCATAGTTGGTAGATATAGTTCTATAGAAGATCATAAAGATCGAATAGCAAATCATAGTTTGTAATCTGTAACTTAGGCAGATTCAAAGTTCAATATAAAAGTGTTTTGATTATATTCTTCTTTACATTGTTGATTAAATTCCGCGTAATCAATAGTGGTTAATCATTGTTTCATCATTGTTACTTTAGATTTATCTAAGGCAACAAACCCTTTACAAGCTAAAGGTTAAGATCCATTAAGCAAAGGGATCCTACAAGTGGTATCAGAGCTTGTGAGGAAACTCTGAAAAAGAAGAACTTCTTTTGAATCAGAACTACTACAAATCAAAGAGATGGCTGATCAAGATACTCCTCCACCAACAATCACTGCTATGAAGATCCCTATCATTAAGAAGGGAGAATACGATATCTGGAGTATGAGGATGAGACAATACATTTGTCACACAGATCATAATCTGTGGGATATTATTGTCAATGGAGATCTGGAAGATGAGGCTACACCTTCAGGAGAACAATCTAGTCCTCCTGTTCCTAAGACTGCAAAACAATTGGCTGCTAGAAGGAATCAAGAAAGGATTAAGAGCATCTTGCTCTTAGCAATACCTGATGAGTACCTCCTCAAGTTCCACAATGTTCCTGATGCTAAATCTTTGTGGGCTGCAATAAAATCTAGATTTGGAGGTAATGAGGAATCCAAAAAGATGCAAAAGAATGTTCTGAAACATCAGTTTGAAAATTTTGTTACTGCATCTAATGAAACTTTGGATAAGGCTTATGATAGATTTCAGAAACTCATAAGTCAACTGGAAATTCATGGAGCCTATGTATCAAAGGAAGACATTAATCAGAAGTTTTTAAGAAGTCTTCCTCCTTCATGGAGTCAAATAGCACTGATCATGAGAAATAAACCAGATATTGATGAGGTTGATATTGATGACCTTTACAACAATCTTAGGGTGTATGAAGATGAATTGAAAAGGTCTTCAGGTTCCAACTCTGCTTCTTAGAATTTGGCTTTTCTTTCCTCTGAGAATACTAACAGTACTAATGAAGTTAGTACTGCCAGTGGAGATTTTGGGGTTAGTACTGCTGGTGGAATTAATCAAGTTCCATCTACTCCAAGTGCTCATGATATAGCTTACTCCTTTCTTGCACAACCAACAACCAGTCCTCAACTTGAGAATGAGGATTTTCAGCAGATAGATGGAGATGACTTAGAGGAATTGGATCTTCGATGGCAGGTGGCTATGTTGACTGTCAGAGTAAAGAAGTTCATTCAGAGGACAGGTTCAAAGAAAAACGACCTGTTTCTCTTGATAAGTCAAAGATTGAGTGCTACAACTGTCATAGAAAAGGACATTTTGCTATAGAATGTAGATCAGGAAGGAATCAAGGAAGAAGACCTTATGGTGACAATGGCAGGAGCAATGCACAAACAACTGAATCTTCATCTCAGGCACTAGTAGCTCAAGATGGTCTAGGAGGCTATGACTGGAGCAATGATTTTGAAGTAGAACCAGTCAACTATGCTTTTCATGGCATACTCCTCTTCAAGCCCAATCATGTTTCTTCTGACATGAGTTCAAAAATGTTCTAAATGTCTTGAATCATTTAAATATCATTCAAAAAGAACGAGATACTGAGAGAAAAGTAGCCATAACAAAGCCAAACTAGAAATTAGGGGTTATGAGATAGCCTTAGAGTCACTAGAAGCTAGAATTCTTGGACATGAAAAGAATGAATTGGCTTGGGGTGAGAGATATGAGTTTCAAAACTATGATCTTAAGTGTAGAGAAATAAAAATTAACAACTTAAATCTGGAATTAGAAAAGGTTGTTAAGGAAAGAGATGAATTGAAACTCAAGATTGAAAAATGGGAAGGGTCATCAAAGAATCTCACTAAGATACTCAATAGTCAGATGAGTACTCATGATAAAAATGGATTAGGGTTTGGCACACAAATGGATGATTTGAGTAATAAATCTGAAACTGATAGTGAAAACAGTTTGACTGTTTTTGAGGTAAGGTCTAGTGATGAAGAGAGCACACTAGCAAATAATAGGTTCACTAAAGCAAATGAGTATCATGCCGTTCCCCCTCCAATTACAGGGAACCCACTAACCCCAAGAGCTGATATATCATTTGCAGGACTAGATGAGTATGCTTTTAGAAATAAAATCATAGAGTCTAAGACAACTAAAACTAACAAGACTGTAGGTACCACAAATGAAGCAACTATAGTAAAACCTAAGTCTGTCAATGAAACAGTTGTGTCTAAGTCAAAGATTAATAGGAATGAAGTCATCATTGAGGATTGGACCTCAGATGATGAGGATGATGTGTGTGCTGTCAAAACTGTTAGTTCTGTTGAGCCTAATGTGACTCAAGCTGTTAGGAGTCAAGCTGATAAAAGTGGTCAAAATTCACAAAAACAAGGGATTGATTTTAAGAAAGTACATAAAATAAAAGCTTGTTTTGTTTGTAAAAGCACTGACCATTTGATAAAAGACTGTGATTTCTATAAGAGTCCTGAACCTAGGGTTAAGAATGTGGTCAATACTAGGGAGAGGGTAGTCAAACCAGTATGGGATTATGGCAAAAGGGTAAATCACCAAAACTTTTCAAAAAATTTATAATCCATCCTCAGGCCAAAAAGAACTTTTAACCCATCAGCAGTACTACCCAAGCAGGTTAGTTAATAACGATAAATCCAAATGTTAGTACTATGCTAGTCTAATTAAGTACGGTTAGGCATGTTAGTAATGCTATGGCCATTGCCTCAAAAATAGCACAAAAATAGCACAATCTAATACTTAAATGCTACTCTTTAATTTTTCTGGTTTTAAGCAGAATTTTACTCTCACTTGCACGCCCTAAACGCACTACTTAAACACTCCCATAATTCAAACCAAAATTCATCATGCTATATATATGTCCTATGAACCTCTCATAGCTCTCCCAAAGCCATTACCCTTTTACTAACAAAAATCCCCTTAGTAATTCATTAACTCCAAGAGTGTTCCAGAATTTGCCGAGAAACTGACCTTCTAAAAGTATGACATTGGTTAACCAACTTAGACCTTACTATGGCCTTAGCCAAAATTCAGGGAACACAAACAATATATGAACTAACTTCCACGTGACTTAGAGCCTCTAACTCATTGTCTATGTATTTTTAGAAAAATAAAAACCAAAACTGAAATTCATCACTGTTTTACACATCGATTTTGTAATGACCATTTGACCTACTTCCCGACCATAAAAACTCATGAGGCCAACTTTTCTGGAAAGTAGACTCTCTGAGGTTATCTCCAGTATATTGTAAATTATTTATTTGATCTTTTATGATTGAGTTATGCTCGTTACAAAACTGCCTAATTTTCTGCAGTGAATTAAACATCTAATTCGAGTGATCTAAGCCCTAACGCATGATCTTATCGCTAATCCAATCGATCTAATGATTAAACTAACATTATTATATCATAAACTTTCTGGATATTACAAACCCTAATTTATAAAACTTAATTTAAACCATAATCCATCATAACTAAGTTACTAGAATTATAAACAAACTATAATTAAAAGATCGGATCGTACCTTAAAGTGAAACCCTAAAAAAAATCGTCTTCTCTCTTCTTCTCCTCTATGGCCGGTCGAACTCAAGTGAGGGGAGGGAAGGGATTCATGATTTATATTTATAAGCCTCCTAGTAGAGTTGTAGTTTAAGTCCAATTAGTTTTAGATTAGGATTAGGACTTTAAATACTTTTTTTTTCTTTTTTATACTAAAATTCGGATTACTATTCATGCCTAAAAAAATTTCTTTTCTTTTATTACTTAATTAATTATCTTTATACATTAAGTTTTATAATAACATAAGCTAATTTGTTAAACCATTTTGATTGAAAACTACTTTCTAAAAATAACTTTTCATTTCCAAATTCACTTTCTATATATGGAAAGTTTACTATCATCTTTCATATTTTAAAGAACGCACATTATTTCTTAACCTAACTCTAAAACTAATCTTATTTTATATTCACTAACCATAAATACTTATACGTAAATATAATACTACACATTTCAACAAAACACGGAAATGCCAAATCTCAATAATCATTCCTTGTCACTCAAAAGTGAGACGAAATTGAACCTCAACAACTTCATCACCATTCCAATCTCATTGAGATGATCACACTCAATAGATTGATTACCAATACCTCATAAACACATATAAACACACATAAACACATCAAATCACATAAACCATACATTACAACAGGCACCTAAGTCACTCTAACGGTTTTGACTAACCTGCCAAGTCATGGTTGTCACAGTATCCCCTCCTTTAGGAAATCTCGTCCCGAGATTTAACTAGAAGGTTCAACTCTATCATTACCAAATAATTAATCGAGGATACTTATCTTTCAAGTAGTCCTCCTATACCCATGTTAACTCAAAGTTACACTTGAATTCCAAACAATTACAACTATAACATTCCCATATACTCTTTAACTCCTTTTGACCTCATTTGATCCCATGGACCTTGCAGTACCCAACTAAGCTCACGTACCACGCATCGAATCCCAACGAACTTTCACTATGCTATCTATACTATACTTTTTACAGCTCATGACCTCTTCCGTTCCAAAACATCAACGTCCTTGACAAAACAAAGAGTCTTGTCAACCTTAATCTTATCCAACTTCTACAATCCGAATCCAACTGCTAGTGACTTTGCTTACCCCCACAAGGGTGCAATAGTCAACACAACAACCCCAAACGAAAAAGAAAACAAGAAACCAATCCACAAGAACGAAACAGCCCGTAACCCTCTGAGAAATTCCTTAGAAACCTTAAGTTATGTAACAACATGTTTTATATCTTTAACCTCGCAACTCATCAAACAAGAACTATCTTGAAATTAAGATATAAGATGTTACAAAGCTCAACGTATCTAAAGAATCCACGCAATTTCAGGTTTACTCAAACTTTCAGCACCTCCCAATCCAATTTCTGATACTCGGCCCACAAGACAAAATTCTCCAACCTGACTATAGGCCCCAATTCATCCAAGGATCTCAAATGGTCCTACATAACTCGTTCTAACTTGTCTTTCTTTCCAAACGTACTACACCTCTCCAAGGTGAGACCTTCAACCACCCATAACCTACAGCATAATCAAAAGTTTCTCACATCTAACCAAGGTAAACCATTTGTCAATTTGGCTGCCTCAAAGCCTTTTCATGTTATTACCGGTGCTGATCCTTGTTGTTTTTTCTTGCACCAATTCCGTATCCATTCAACTTACTCTCTCCAGTTACGGCCCATAAAATGGTAACCTGCATTCCTTTCCGTACATTGTTTCAAATGAAGCACATCCATACTCGAATGATAATCCCCACCTTAGGAAAAACTCATCTTACGAAAATGAGTATTCCAATTACCTCCAAAATCTACCATACTTGTCCTAAGCATAGCTAAGAATGGGGTGACTTAGTCAGTCTATTGACTACACCCAATCGCATTGTATCCACTACTCAAACTTGGTAACTTAGCAATAACATCCTTAGTTTTTTTTTTTTGCCCACTTCTACTCGAGTAACTCAGGTTGTAGCAACAATCCTGAAGACTCTGATACTCAATCCGATCGATTGTTAACCTAAAAACCTCACAACACCGTATCTGCTCCAGAATGGATAGAATACTTTTCAAATACGCGCCTCTTCAATACCAAGTCCTTACATCTTCCAAATGGAGGTTCCAAACCTGTGTCTAACCGATATGTACCGCTCTCACATCTTTTCACACTCGTTGGTCCAGAAGTCACGAACATCTTACGTGACGCGTTCTTTTGCTTGGACAATCTTATCTTATACCACCAACATCCTTTTCTCAAACCTAGATCGGATTGTCGTAAATCTAGCTCGAACTCATTCTTGGCTTCACTCCTTCTTCCTATTCCACGGTACAACATCTACATTTGCCTTTCCCAGATGGTACTTGGCCTCGAAATCAAACTCACTAAATAACATCCATCCATCATCTTTGCCTCATGTTCAATCCTTCCGATTAAAAGTGTGTTGGAGACATTCATGATCCGTATAGATTACTCTGCATGTCTCGTTCACTTAATGCCTCAAGCATTATATGGCAAAACCTACCACGTTAGTCATACAATCCTTCATAAGAACCTTCAATTGTCGCGACGTACAAGCAATCACCTTCTCCCTTTTTCCAAGCATGCTTCCAAATCCTTACTTCGCGCGTCATAATATACTACGAAATCGTCTGCTCCTTCCAGTAATGCTAAGATCGGCTCATTACCCAATTGATTCCTTCCACATCTAGATAGCTTTCTCTTTGCTACGCTTCTACTTTGTTGGAAAACTTCACGTACATCTTCTCTTCCTTCAGTGACTCCACGATCATCTTCACGTGCGACTCGTACTCCTCCTTAGACTTCGGGTCGGTTTAAAATATCGTCCGAATATATACGTTAACTAGCTTGTCTATATACGGTCATGCACACCCGGCTCATTAACTCCATAAAAACCGCTGGTGCATTGATTCACCCAAAAGGCATAGCCGTAAACTTCAACGTGTCTATTACGCATCCTAAAAATAGTCTTAGCTACGTCATCCCCGTGCACCCTCCATTGGTGACATCACATACGAGTTTTCTATCTCACTCTTCTCGAGATAATCTATGCACATTCCAAACTACCCACCTTTCTTCCTACCAAGCAATACAGACGCTTCCCACAACAAGTTACCATTCGAACCAACCCTCACCTTGCAACTCCTGCAATCGTTCCACACCTCTTGCCTTTCTAAAAAAAATGTCAAACGACACGAGCCTTCGCAAATCGGCGTCGCTCCTTGTACTAATTCCATACGAAATCATATTCTACGACGAGGGGTAAAACCCACTAAATCTTGAGAAACACTTCGAGAAGCTCACATACTACTAAAGTATCACTAAATTTTGACTCAAAAGACCCACTCCATTGGTACTCCTACGAGACCTCGCATCCTCTTTAGTTCGTTTCCTCACGAACCTTAAACACTTTTTAGCTCACTAAGGTATTTTAACTACCTTCTTGTGGCATGCCATCCCAGCCTTATGCCTCAACAACCAATTCTCTCATACGGCTACATCAACGCTCTCATAACTAAGAGGTACTAAATCAAAAGTAAAACAAGAATTCTCTAATTTCTATACTTAGATCGCGAATAATTCCATTCCTTTCTACTACTATCAATCGCATAACACACCCCAAAGATGACGTCCTAACATCGAACTCACAGCACCACGCCATGTGGAATATTGCAAACTTCACATGCGACCAATTGGTAATAGACCCAAAATCACAAAAACGATTCAAAAAGAAAAAATCAACCGAATGTAAACGTCGACAAGAAGAACGAACCTCCGACCTAACAAACTACATGCAACGATTTCTAGAACCCACCCCCAAGCGAATAATACCAACACGTACCGACTACCCATTAATAAAAGATTAAAACCTTATGTACCAAAACCAATTTTTTTACCCAAAAAAACTTTCCTCATGAACTTATACCAACATTTCAAAATATAGAATCACCTTAGTTTAATAATGCAAATAGTTTAAGTGTAATAATAAGTTTAAAAAAATTTTCATAAACTTATTTTAATTATTGTTTTCATAACAAAAATCAAAAGATGATTTTAAAAAAATGTGTTGCATTTTATTAATATAATTTTTTTTAAAAGAAGTTTTTTTTTAATACCTAAACAATATGGTATCGACTACAACAAAATTACTTTCAAATGGAATTTATGACCACACAAACAAAAAAATCATCATGATAGCAAAATAGACTCCCAAAATACCTTAAGAATTTCCAATACCAAATATTAATTTACTCGAAAACAAACACTACAAGACTCTGCAAAACAACCAAACATAAAGACTCATCCATACCACGGTCTTAGAACCAAACCAAAAAGTATCGTCACCTTTAGACAAAGGAAATAATCAAAACGCCAAACGGAGAACATATAACACCAGTTCTATGATAATACCCTAGAATTACCCAACACAACGTGGATATCTCAATGAACAACGATCTAACGAACCAGACTTAAGATCCGACGACAAATACCGAACAGGTATCCGATTAATTCGCAAACGATAGATGAAAGAACCTTAACCATCTAACGTCAACCCAACCTAATAATAATCGCCCAATCGGTTAAGAGGAATTCCCAACCACACAACCATCCTCTCAACAGGAGCTCAAAATCACATCTACCTACCATCTACACAACTATCCAGACTTACATAGCTTACATAATAAACATACAAGCAACAATGATCAATGCAATCAAAGTCAAAAGTCCCCAACGTGTGTGTTGCCTTTATAAATTAGTTCCACGCAGGATGACCATAATTATAATTGCACATTTTGCACATGCGTACTTACTTCCAAGACCACACCTCTCAATGATAACACACATCTACCACATAGCATTTAATAATAATCCAAATAAAACTTCACTAAGACATGTGATTAATCCACCTAACGAATACATAAAAATCCCAATCGACCAAACGAAACAGAAGTCACATCGTGACCCAAAATATAAAATCAATCCTCGATTATAGCAACGCTTCGAGGTAGAAAATGAAATAAACTTATGTTGGGCCTCGCTTGGGTTTGACTTTTCTCTCTCAAAAGTCCCCCAACTCCGCGGGTCCAGTGAGGTAAATAATCTCCCAACGATATCTCCTAGGGGATAGGGGAAGACATGACTAAAACAATAACAAAGGGGTATATACTATTAGATCCCCATAATGAAAAAGTATATATTTCATATTATATAGTAGTAATTCAAAATAGAAAGAATTCAAAGCTTTTAGGTAGCGGGAACATACGATATATACGTACACAAACACTTATGCCCTAAAATGCAACTATATGAGGGACCCTTAAGCTATAGTCTAGGCTCAACCACCTAGTTCTCTATAACCTGGCTCTGATACCAATCTGTCACACCCCGCCAAGGCGGAAACGCGAGGTGTAAACAAGAATGGATATCATCACAACACACGGTGTCTCTATAGAGAATACTAAAAATGAAAGCTAAAGTAAAGCAAAGACACAAAGTGTCATAACAATACCCAAAACCTAACCAAAAATCCAAAAGGCGTCTTTATTGATGAAACGAAAGTTCTCGCCAATAGAAAGACATGCAACAATTATTCAAATTCAATCAATGCAAAAGCTCAAGACAAGAAATAGAAATCTTCATGACATCGCTATAGCTCTTACTAGCCATTTCTTCCATCTTATTACCATCATGCACACAAAAAATGATGCTTAAAACGTCAACACAATGGTTGGTGAGAGTCATAGGTTTTAGAGACTACATAATAAAACTTTTCAAAACCGAATTACTGAGTATTATCAAAACTATATACTGACAATATGCAAACATATGAATTTATGCTAACATGCAAGTCCACATCCTATGTTTAAGAACGTGTTACCCCCGATCCATTACAACAACTGGGTAGGAACGTTACCCCCGATCCATTACAACAACTGGGTAGGAACGTTACCCCCGATCCCATATGTCACTTACGCACCTAAAAGTCTACCAGCTGAAGCTTATACTTAGGCCTGGACCAACAATACTGGGTAGGCGTACCCCTCCGATCCCAATTCACTATTATTGAGTAGGCGTACTCCCCGATCCCAAATCAATAACACTTGACATGTCAATATAGAACATGCAAGTAAACCACATTCAACATGCAACAATAAGTCATATAGCAATCACATAATGTCCACATGAAAGTAAAACACATAATCACAGCAATTCAAAACATTTAGCATCATTTCCATCCCAATGTAAAAACATTTAAAAGTGGGACTATGAAACTCACCTGATGCTTAGCTTCCAAAAGATCCAACAAAACTTCACAAAATTTCACGAACAATCTAAACAATTAAACACATTATTAGCTACCATCAATTAGGCATTCAACCCAATATGATGTAACCTTAACTATGATGGATACCTAGGCTATCTATCATAGTCCTATAATCGTTTAAAACCTTTACCCATTCTTACATATTTCATTTATACTTAAATGCTACTCCTTAAACTTTCTGGTTTTAAGCAGAATTTTACTCTTACTTGCACGCCCTAAACGCACTACTTAAACACTCCCATAATTCAAACCAAAATTCATCATGCTACATATATGTCCTATGACCCTCTCATAGCTCTCCCAAAGCCATTACCCTTTTACAAATACCCCTTAGAAATTCATTAATCCAAAGTGTCCAGAATTCGTCCAGAATCTGACCTTCTAAAAGTATGACATTGGTTAACCAACTTAGACCTTACTATGGCCTTAGCCAAAATTCAGGGAACACACACAATATATGAACTAACTTCCACGTGACTTAGAGCCTCTAACTCAGTGTCTAAGTATTTTTAGAAAAATCAAAACCAAAACTGAAATTCGTCACTGTTTTACACACTGATTTTGTAATGACCATTTGACCCACTTCCCGACCATAAAAACTCATGAGGCCAACTTTTCTGGAAAGTAGACTCTCTGAGGTTATCTCCAGTATATTGTAAATTATTTATTTGATCTTTTATGATTGAGTTATGCTCGTTACAAAACTGCCTAACTTTCTGCAGTGAATTAAACATCTAATTCGAGTGATCTAAGCCCTAACGCATGATCTTATCGCTAATCCAATCGATCTAATGATTAAACTAACATTATTATATCATAAAATTTCTGGATATTACAAACCCTAATTTATAAAACTTAATTTAAACCCTAATCCATCATAACTAAGTTACTAGAATTATAAACAAACTATAATTAAAAGATCGGATCGTACCTTAAAGTGAAACCCTAAAAAAATCGTCTTCTTCTCTTTTCTTCTCCTCAATGCGATCTAACCCTCGAGTGAGGAGGAGGAAGGGAATGTCATGATTTATATTTATAAGCCTCCTAGTAGAGTTGTAGTTTAAGTCCAATTAGTTTTAGATTAGGATTAGGACTTTACATACTTTTTTTTCTTTTTTTTACTAAAATTCGGATTACTATTCATGCCTAAAAATTTTTTTTCTTTTCTTTTATTACTTAATTAATTATCTTTATACATTAAGTTTTATAAAACCTAAGCTAATTTTTAAAACCAATTTTGCTTGAAAACTACTTTCTAACTTCTAAAAATAACTTTTCATTTCCGAAATTCCCACTTTCTATATATGGAAAGTACTACCATCTTCCATAGTATTAACCACATTATTATTTTCTTAACCTAACTTCTAAAACCTAATCTTATTTTATTTTCACTAACACATAAATAACATATACGTAATAATACGTTACACATTAACACAGAAATCTCAAATCTCAATAATCATTTCCTTGTCACCAAAAGTGAACGAAATGAACTCAACCAACTTCATCACCATTCCAAGCCTTAAAGGATGAAAGCTGGGTTGAAGCAATGCAAGAGGAATTGCTCTAGTTCAAGTTATAGCAGGTTTGGATACTTGTGGATTTTCCTTTGGAAAGAAGGCAATTGGCACTAAGTGGGTTTTCAGAAACAAGAGAGATAAGAGAAGCATTGTTGTGAAGAATAAAGCCAGGCTTGTAGCTCAAGGTCATAGACAAGAAGAAGGAATAGACTATGATGAGGTGTTTGCACCTGTTGCTAGAATAGAGGCAATCAGGCTGTTCTTAGCCTTTGCATCATATAAGGGATTTCTTGTCTATCAAATGGATGTTAAAAGTGCTTTTCTCTATGGCACAATTGAAGAAGAGGTGTATGTTCATCAACCTCCAGGCTTTGTTGATCCTGCTCATCCAAACAAAGTCTATAAGGTGGTTAAAGCTCTTTATGGTCTACATCAAGCTCCTAGAGCTTGGTATGAGACACTCTCTTCTTTCCTGTTGGAGAATGGTTTTAGAAGAGGTACCATGGACAAAACCTTGTTTATCAAGAAAAATAAGAGTGACATTATGTTGGTCCAAGTCTATGTGGATGACATCATATTTGGCTCTACTAAGAAGTCTATGTGTACTGAATTTGAAGAAGTTATGCACAAAAGATTCCAGATGAGTTCCATGGGAGAGCTTACATTCTTTTTGGGACTACAGGTGAAGCAACAACCTGATGGAATCTTCATTAGTCAAGACAAGTATGTAGCTGACATTCTCAAGAAGTTTGATTTTTGCTCCATTAAAACAGCTACTACTCCTATTGAGTCAAACAAACCCTTGGTTAAAGATGAAGATGGTGTAGAGGTAGATGTGCATGAATACAAATCAATGATTGGTTCCCTGATGTATTTGACTGCATCAAGGCCAGACATCATGTTTGTTGTCTGTGCCTGTGCAAGGTTTCAAGTCACTCCAAAAGCTTCCCATTTACATGCTGTAAAGAGGATATTTAGATATCTCAAACATCAACCCAAATTGGGGTTATGGTATCCTAGGGATTCCCCTTTTGAACTAGAAGCTTTCTCAGATAGTGATTATGCAGGAGCCAGCCTTGACAGGAAATCAACAACTGGTGGATGTCAATTTCTTGGTAGAAGACTCATATCTTGGCAGTGCAAGAAGCAGACAATTGTGGCAAATTCTACTACTGAGGCAGAATATGTTGCAGCTGCTCATTGCTGTGGGCAAGTACTATGGATACAAAACCAAATGATGGATTATGGCTTTAACTTCATGAACACCAAAATCCATATTGACAATGAGAGCACCATATGTGTTGTCAAGAATCCAGTTTATCACTCAAGAACCAAGCACATTGAGATTCGACATCACTTCATAAGGGATTGTTATGAGAAGAGATTGATAGATGTTCTCAAGATTCACACTGACTCAAATGTTGCAGACCTTCTCACCAAAGGATTTGATGTTACCAGGTTTAACTTTTTGGTGGTCAGCATTGGAATGTTAAATCTGTAGTTACATTTGAGGGGAGGTTAAATTGTAAAGTTTGTACATACTAGTTTACATTAATACTGCTAGAGTATTAATGCTGGTAGATAGGTTATAGTTAGTTCAAGTTCATAGTATATTTTTCTTTTTATTGCACTAACTTTTCAGGAGAAGCATGGATTTGAGGATGGATAGATGCAGTGCTGGACAAATCTACTCATATCTGGTCTGTAAGTACTAAGTATTAGAGTTAATTCTGGTAGTCTACAAGTTAATTCTGGTAGATTACTTGTTAATTCTGTGGACTTAAAGTTAATTCTGGTAGTCTATAGGTTAATACTGGTAGTCTATATGTTAATTCTGGTAGCCTATATTAGTACTGGTAGACTAATTTTAATACTGGTAGATGACCGTTGGTGCTGGTGAGGGAAAATTGACTTTTCTTCATTTATATATTACCGTTAGAGATTTTTACGGCGCGTACTTCTAACAGAGGTTTTCTATTTGGATAATTACTGCACTTTCTTTAATAAAATATCTTTCTTTGCTCTAAAGAAACTTCTTTTACAGTCGGTCCAATAAGAAACCTTATTATTCATCGATTAAAACTCAATTCTCTCTCTCTACCAGCACTTAGTCATTCACTCGTATCAAACCCAGCACTAGAATTTGAATTCTTACGACTTTTGCTCAAAAACGAGTCCATATGGCCAACCTAAAGTACTCAGACAAGCATAATATGGTCGCTTTCCTAAAGAAACCAAATGAAAGTGTTGGTTTCACTGAGGTAGTAGATTTCCTTAAAGGTACATCTCTCAGGTATGCCTTAACTCATAATCCTACTATCTATGACTCCCTAGTCAAACAGTTCTGGCAAACTGCCACAGTCAGAACACTTGCTAATGGGACTCAACAATTAGTAGCATCTATAGACTCTAAAGAGTATATTATTACTGAGGCATCTGTTAGAAGTAAACTTCAATTGGCAAATGCTACATGAATACATAATTTATCTGATGCTAAAATATATGCTAGATTAGCCACATTGGGGTATGTTACTGAGGGTAAATTAACTTTTTGGAAAAAGAATTTTACACCCCAATGGAAATTTTTAATCCATCATATTTTACACTGCTTAAGCCCTAAATCTGGTGGATGGGATCAATTTGGTAGTACTATTGCTACTACATTCATATGTCTATCTAGCAATATGGTTTATAATTTTTCTAAAATGATTTTTGATGGGATGGTTCATAACTTAGAGAGTAATTCAAAATTTTTAATGTATCCAAGGTTTTTACAAATCATTTTGGATATTACAACTAAAAATAAAGGAAGGTATTTAGCCCCAAATTTGACCAAAAATCTTTTTACAAACATGAAAAGGGGTTATGCAGGGGATATTGTACCATTGCTGCCTGATATGTTAGCAGGAGCAGCTGTGGATCAAGGTGAAGCCTCAGCACAACCAGCTAAACCCTATCACACACCTGTTGATCCAATACCATCGACTTCCCAACCTTCATTACCCCCTTATCCATCACCACTACATCAATCACCACCTCATTCACCACCTCATTCACCACCTTATGTTTCACCACCTAGGTCCTATGAAGCACCTCTCCCTAAAGGTAATACATCAGGAAGTGCTGAGGATAGTATGCAACTTAAAGAATTGATAGTGCTTGTACCTACCTTTGTGACCAGGATTAATAGTTTGGAGAAAGAGTTAAAGGACACCAAGCAGACACTAGGAAATGCTGTGCTTAAATTGGTAAAGAAGGTGAAATCTCTGGAAACAACTTTGAAGAGGAAATCCAAGAAAGTACTCATATCTGAATCCGAGGGTGAAGAATTAGAGGATCAGGGGAGGAAAATTCAGGATAGTGATGATGATCCTCTAGTTTTTTTGGTTAGAGAATCTATGAAAGAGAAGTCAACAGATTTTGTTACTCCTACAAAGGCTTCAGGGAAGGCTCAAGAAGAAGAAATCACTCCTACAATCTTGGAGGCAGCTAGAACATTTTCAAAGGTTGCTTCTCAGGATGTTAGTAAGGAAAAATCAACTGATAAGAGCAAGATATACAGGAGGAGAGCAAGGTCTATGGCTAGAAAGATTGATAATGGATTAGATGCTGAAGAAGAGATTAATACTGGTAGAGAAGAGATTAATACTGGTAGAGAAGAGATTAATACTGACAGAGAAGAGATTAATACTGGTATTGAAGAAGTTAGTACTGGTAGTACTAAAGTTAATTCTGGTACTGCTAGTGAAAGGGGTAAAAGGGAAGGAAAGGCTCCAATAGTTGAAGAGGATATCCAGGCTACTCACAAAGCTAAAGAACAAATGAGACAAGAGGAAGCTGTATTGGAAGAGGCTATAAAGTTGCAAGCTCAAATGGATAAAGAATTTGCAAAGTAGATTCATTTAGATAAAATGATAGCTAAAAGAATGGCAGAGGAGGAAGCTTTATCAGAACAACAAAAGAAAAGAAAAGCTCAAGTTTAATTTGAAGCTCAATTTTATACTGAAGAAGACTGGGATGTTATTAGAGCCAAGCTAGAAGCAAATGCAGAGTTGTCAAAAGATGTGTTGGGAAAAGATTTGCCTGAACAAACAGCCCCAGTACTTCACAAAATGAGAGTATCAAATAGGACGTCCTAAATGATAACTTCAAAACAAACATGAGAAAAACAGGGGTTATCTAGATTCTGTGAATAGGGGATAGATGGATCTTACATACTCAAGCAATTTGATATGTAACTCCATTAGGTGGATCAAGTCATTTATGACTTGGAGTCCCTAAAAGAGTCTAATTCTTTAATTTTTGTACAGGCAATCCAGAAGAGGATCTAAGATAACGCAATTATTGATAGTGGGGCTCTGAAGTATGACAGGAGACAAGGACAAACTCTCAGATTTCAAGGATTACAAAGGCTAATTTAATTATGTCAATGTCAACTCATTTGGTAGTCAATATTGGTTGATAACCAATAGCTACGTTAAAGGGAGGATTGCTGTAATAAAGTATGGACTTTGAAAGTAGAATTTGATGCTATTCTTAAGGGGAGGTATAAAGTCAAAGATGATTGACTTTTTAAGTGATGATGAACTGTGAAGAAATCAGACTGAATGGGAAATCATAAGTTGAAGATGAGAGTGAGATAGCCATTACATTTGATACATCTATTCATTTTGTGGACAACAGAAGATGGTGATGATTCTTAAACAACTGGTATGATTTATCAAGACTTTTCTTTGAGATTAACATATGTTGTTTTGATAAAAAGTCTTAAACTGTGAACAAGCAGTACCTTATTCAAAGTACTGCTAGTGTAAAACAAACAGTACCTTGTTGAAAGAACTGTTTGTTAAAAAGTTGTTTTTGAATTATTTTGAAGATTTGAGTGTGCAAAAGATTTAAGGGACAGATATTTGAATATCAAACTGTTTTAAGGGATTGAGTGTTGGTTAACCACCACACAACAAATGGTATTCACTTACCAAGTCTTCAAACATAATAATAGACTAGTCCAAATCAAACAGTTTTGGTAAAAGACATCTCAAATCGTGTGATGGTTGACAATTTACCAAAAATTTATGTGGATCAATACACCATGGTAATTACACTTAATATTGGCTACTCAAAGCAAACAGGGCTTTTTGTAAAGAGAAGTCAAATCCGTTGATAGCTTTAATAGTTTGCTCAAAACATATGGTCCTCTACTCACAATGTTTTATTACTGAGAGTTACTAGACCGGACAAACGGCTACAGTAAAGACAATCAAATCGTTTATGTTTTAATGACTTACCAAAAGTCATATAGTACTCAACACATATGATTCAGTTCTGATTGTTGAAGTGATTTTCAGTTTACCATGGATTATTACCTTTTCTAGGTACCAAAGAACTGACTAGCCCAAGAGTGAATGGCTACTTGGTAAAGGCTCATAAAATCCATTTATGTTGCTGAAAAAATCTGTTGCTGAGAAGAACAATCTGTTTGGTGCAAAGACAAAGAATTTTGAAGAAGTGTTTATGTTCAAAACAAGAGATTGTATTTCAAGATACTCAAACAGATTGTATACAAGATACTGCTCAAAAGATGAAGCTTAAAAGATTAAAGGCTAGTATTGCTACAATGACAAGACAGACTGATGCTGAACAAAGAAGACCAACTATCAAGAAAACGTTGAATGTACAAGCAATAAATTCAAGTAAGGGCGGAATTGATGGGAATACAGTCTGAAAGTCAAAGTACTGTCAGTACATTTAAAGTACTGCCTTCATATTAAAGGAGAGTCAAAGTACTGCCAGTATATTCAAAGAAATCTTCAAAAGATAAGAATTGGAAGATTCTCTCATATTTGGTCAAAGATAATGATAAAGATTGGTCAAAGATAATGATTTGATCAAAGATAATTAATTTGGTCAAAGATAATTAATTATAAGTCAAAGTACTGTCTTAGTTATAGGAACTGTAAAGGTTAAACCTATTTTAGTGTATTTATCTGTATTATTTTAATTAATAGTTTATTAGTGATAAGTATCATTTAGTATTCGTGTTAGTCAGGGACTGTACACCTACTAGTGGTTATCCTTATGTCTATAAAAGGATCCCTAGGAAGGCATTAGATAGAAAAAACATAGAAAAACACGAAGTTAAGAATTATTAGTATTGTATTAGGGATCTGCAAGTTAGGCAGATTCAAAAGGTTTATAAAAGAAATCGTTTGAGAAACTATTGTGTGTTCTTCTTAAGTACTGCCAACTAGATTCCGCATAGTTGACAGTATATCAGTGTTTCATTAAGGAATATCGATCCTACACCGTTGGTGCTGGTGAAGGAAAATTGACTTTTCTTCATTTATATATTACCGTTAGAGATTTTTACGGCGCGTACTACTAACAGAGGTTTTCTATTTGGATAATTATTGCACTTTCTTTAATAAAATATCTTTCTTTGCTCTAAAGAAACTTCTTTTACAGTAGGTCCAATAAGAAACCTTATTATTCATCAATTAAAACTCAATTCTCTCTCTCTACCAGCACTTAGTAATTCACTCAAATCAAACCCAGGATTAAAATTTACATTCTTACATTTTATGTTCATCAACGAGTTCATATGGCCAACCTAAAGTACTCAGACAAGCATAACATGGTTGCTTTCCTGAAGAAACCAAATGAAAGTGTTGGTTTCACTGAGGTAGTGTATTTTCTTAAAGGTACATCTCTCAGGTATGCCTTAACTCATAATCCTACTATCTATGACTCCTTAGTCAAACAGTCTGGCAAACTGCCACAGTCAGAACACTTGCTAATAGGACTCAACAATTAGTAGCATCAATAGACTCTAAAGAGTATCATATTACTGAGGCATCTGTTAAAAGCAAACTTCAATTGGCAGATGCTACAGGAATACATAATTTATCTGATGCTAAAATATATGCTGGATTAGCCACCTTGGGGTATGTTACAGAGGGTAAATTAACTTTTTGGAAATGTAATTTTACACCCCAATGGAAATTTTTAATCCATCATATTTTACACTGCTTAAGCCCTAAGTTTGGTGGATGGGATCAATTTGGTAGTACTATTGTTACTGCATTAATCTGTCTATCTAGCAATAGGGTTTATAATTTTTCTAAAATGATTTTTGATGGGATGGTTCATAATTTAGAGAGTAATTCAAAATTTTTAATGTATCCAAGGTTTTTACAAATTATTTTGGATATTACAACTGAAAATAAAGGAAGGTATTTAGCCCCAACTTTGACCAAAAAGCTTTTTGCAAACATGAAAAGGGGTTTTGCAGGGGATATAGTACCATTGCTGCCTGCTATGTTGGCAGGGGCAGCTGTGGATCAAGGTGAAGGCTCAGCACAACCAGCTGAACCCCATCACACACCTGTTGCTCCAATACCATCCACATCCCAACCACCTCCTCCATCACCACAACATCAATCACCACCTCATTCACCACTACATCATTCACCATATCAATCACCACCACATTCCCCACATCATTCACCACCTCAACCATCACCTCATTTTTCACCACCAAGGTCCTATGAAGCACCTCTCCCTGAAGGTAATACATCAGGAAGTGCTGAGGACAGTGTGCAACTCAAGGAATTGATGGTACTTGTACCTAAGTTGGTGACCAGGATTAATAGTTTGGAGAAAGAATTGAAGGACACCAAACAGACAGGGAATGCTGTACTTACCCTGGGTTAAGAAGAGAAATCTCTGGAAATAGCTTTGAAGAGGAAATCCAAGAAGGTGATTATGTCTGAATCAGAAAGTGAAGAACCAGAGGATCAGGGGAGGAAGTTTCAAGATATTGATGATGATCCTCTAGTTTCTTTGGTTAGGGAATCGATGAAAGAGAAGTCAACAGATTTTATCACTCCTACAAAAGCTTCAGGGGAGGATCATAAAGAAGAAATCAGTCCTACAATCTTGGAGGCAGCTAAAACATTGTCAAAGTTTGCTTCTCAGGGTGTTAGCAAAGAAAAATCAATTGATAAGGGCTAAGAGAATAACAGGAGGAGAAGCAAGGTCCTTGTCTAAAAAGATTGATACTGGATTGGATGCTGAAGAAGAGATTAATACTAGCAGAGAAGAAATTAATACTGGTATTGAAGAGGTTAGTACTGGTAGTACTAAAGTTGATTCTGGTACCGCTAGTGAAAGGGGTCAAAGGGAAGGAAAGGCTCCAATAGTTGAAGAGAATATTCAGGCTACTCACAAAATAAAAGAACAATTGAGACAAGAGGAAGCTGGATTAGAAGAGGCTATAAAGTTGCAAGCTCAACTGGATGAAGAAGTGGCAAAGCAAATTCATTTAGATAAAATGATAGCTAAAAGAATGGCAAAAGAGGAAGCTTTATCAGAACAACAAAAGAAAAGAAAAGCTCAAGTTCAATTTGAAGGCTTAGTTTATATCTGAAAAACTGGGATACTATTAGAGCCAAGCTAGAAGCAAATGCAGAGTTTTCAAAAGATGTGTTGGGACAAGATTTGCCTGAACAAGATTTTGCTAAAAGAATGGTAGATATGGTGAATCAAAGAAAGAAACACTTTGCAGAGGAAAGAGCTAAGGTAATGAGAAACAAACCTATGACTCAGTCATAGTTAAGGATCTATATGTCAAAATATCTTAAGAATCAAGGAACTTGGAAGCTTTCTCAGTTAAAGAAGTTGAAGTTTGAAGAAATTAAAGAAGAGTTTGATAAGTTAGTTCAGCAGATTGATACTTTTGTTCCTATAAATCTTGAAGCTACAAAGGCAAAATTGAAAAGATATGGAGAGGAGCTTCAGACAAAGACTTCAAAGAAACAAAGGATTGATGATAAAGATGTTCCAGTTATAGGAGAAAAAGTTGCTGAGGTAAAGGAAGAAGAGACAGTAAAAAGAACAGGAAAAAGAAAGAAGCAAAAGGCTAGAAAAGGTATACTGTGGTATATCATATATCATAACACGGGGTCGATTCTTGGACTTGGCTAGTTTCTAGAGAGAGAAACACATGAGAGGTTTTCTAGAGAGAGAAACAAGTGTGTTTAAATGGAAAATGAATAATGACTA